>PVKP010024833.1:0-34485 GCA_004027715.1 Plecturocebus donacophilus
AGGGGGGGGGGGGGAGGTGTGGGGAGATAGCATGGGGAGAAATGCCAGATATAGGTGAAGGGGAGGAAGGCAACAAATTACACTGCCACGTGTGTACCTATGCAACAATATTGTATGTTCTTCACATGTACCCCAAAACCTAAAATGCAATAATAAAAAAAAAAAGAAACGCAGAAGCACAGATCTCTAGAATTAGAATCTACAGTTTAATAAGACTCTCAGGTGTTTCTTATGTACACTTAAGTTTGAGAAATATACCCGAAAGTTCTCAACTCTGGTTGCATTTGGAAATCACTTGGAGAACTTTAAAAATGTTATATGTGTCTACTCCCAGCTTCCATGAAAGATTCTGATTTAACTGGCATAATGTGAGTCCTGAGCATTCGTGGTTTTTAAGTTCCCAAGTGATTCTAATGTGTTGTCATCTTTGAAAGTCTCCTGCCTCAGATATGCTTTCATGCAGTAATGCTTAGAAATACCTCAGCTCCCTTATCAATAAGTATTTAAATATTTAAACAGCTTTACTCATTTAGCAACATCAAAAAAGCTGAACAAAGAGATATACTCAAAACCCTGCCTGCATTATTACTTAACTGCATGTGAGCATACAATCATCTTAAAAACCAGATAAAAATTTTAAAAGTTCACGTGGACTCACACATTTTTTTCTGCATATTTGTGTAGTAAAACCTAGGTCTCCAGACTCACATATCTCCTACTGCCATTTTTAAAAAGTAAATACAAGTTGTATTATAGGACACAGGGGGATTCCAGATGAAAAGTGTAAGCCTCTCTTCTCCAACCAATCTGTCTTCCCAAACGTAATAACTATCAGTGTTAACTTTTATCTTCTAGAAAAAAAATTATGCCACATAGATTCTTTTTTATTTTCACAGATCCAAATCACATTCCACATTCTCTTCTTTATATTGCCCTTTTCATTGAATATATCTTAGAAATCCTTCATTTTTGGTATATACCTTATTCTTCTCAATGACATGTTTTTCACTTCTTTGCTGACTGAAGTTCCCAGTTGAACACATGTCTTTTTGTTTCTTGCTTAATGATCGTTGCTCGTTTTTCTACATTACATATTAAATGATTGGCCTTATACATATATTGGCACAATTTAGTGAGAATATCTATAAAGTGTGTTTTAGTGTTATAATTCTTGGAACAAAAGGTAAAAGAAATTTAAATGTATACATGTGTTGTCAAGTTAAGGAAGTACACATCTACTTTCTCAGCACCAATATATACTTTTGCATAATTTTGTTCTCACCAGTTCGATAGTATTGAACTTTTTGTTTGATTTTTGTCAATATGACAGATAAGAAATAAAATGCTATAGTTGTTTAATGTATTACATTTCATGATGTATGAAGCAGTCTAACATCTTTTCATATGTTTTTTGCTTGTCTGCTTTTTTTGTAAACTACACCCCTTTATGATTTTTATGTTCAACTCAGAAAAATTGAATTCAGAAATCAGATGTTTAAGGATCGTGTTTCATCTTCTGATGTGTTGAAAAAGAACACTAGAGAAAAGGGCAGAGAATAGGACCATTAGCAGATATCATACCAACCTCCATAGAGGCATCTAGAGGATTCCATGGTTCACAGATCTAGTTCCTTTAGCTCTCTGATAATTAACTGTCGATGAGCTGAGGCTAAAGAGAGTCTTTGATGAAAAGAGGGGTTTGTGAGGCTTGACAAATCCAGCTCTTTTGTCGCTGAACCATTGATTCATCATCAGTTCCAACACCGTATCAGGAATGGGATGGCCCTGCACAGAAACAGAAGTCACCCTGCCTGAGAAAACGGCATGCTTGTCTAAGAGAAAGCTCAACGTTGGAAAGCTCAAGGTTGTAGAGGCTGAAATTCCCAAGACAAACTGCAAGAAATATCACTAGTGCCAAAACTCATTTACATAGGTTTAGGCTGGGATTGCACTCATCATTTAGCAATGGTTGATAAAAGATTGTCTTCATCTCTGATACCTTGCCCCAGGAGAAGAGACAAAGTAACTCTGTTAAACATCCCTCCATCCCATTCTCCATAAAGAATGGATTGTTATATATGACTAAGAATCTTTCAAAGAATTACAAGGACTTACTAGAAAAAAAATATGCCAAGTCCCAGTTTAAACCAATGTGATTCTTTCTTAAAGGTATATTGGCAAACAAAAGTAATTATTGAGATAGAAAAGGCCAGGTACCAGGAAGTTCACCTAATAACAAAATCTTAGTCACTGAAGAGGCAGCGTGATTCCAAATAGTGAATGGACATCATGGTGTCCCTTCTAAATGCATGTTTTAGCCCAGTTCCTATTGTATGGATACTTAACTCTTATAAGAGAGCAATACATAAAAACTGAAAGAGATAATTGTTAATATTCCTATTATAGATTAGAGCATATGTTATACTCCTTTATGGATCCAAATGTGTAATTTTAAAAAAGAAAAAAAATGATTTTGCTTCTGAGAGAAGCTCTTCCTTTAAACAAAAAAAAAAAGAAAAAGTATTGTATATTAGGCCAACTGTGGTGACTCACGCCTGTAATCCCAGCACTTTGGAAGGTAGAGGTGGGGAAGATCACTTGAGGTCAGGAGTTCGAGACTAGCCTGACCAATATGGTGAAACCTCATCTCTACTAAAAATACAAAAATTAGCCAGGTGTGGTGGTATGCACCTGTAATCCTAGCTACTCGGGAGGCCGAGGCAGGAGAATTGCCTGAAGCTGGGAGGTGGAGGTTGCATACACTGCACTCCAGCCTGGGTGACAGAGCAAGACTCCATCTCAACAACAACAACAACAACAACAACAATTGTAATGTTAATATAGTATAATAATATATGATACATAATATGTAGTATCATAAAGTAAAGTATAGTTTAATAATAAATACAATTTTATTTATTGCATTATTTCGGCTTCAGAGTACTCAGAGATGCTTTGTACTTTGACCTTACCATTGTAATAGAGGCATCCAGGAGGTCTGAAGCAGTGATTCTGGAAGCAGTGTCCCTTAGGAAGAGGTGGCACAGAGGTAGGATCATTGGCATACAGGCAGACAAGAGGCAAGGAAAAATGATGGATGTCATGTGACAACATGCTAGACATGATGATAAGAACACCTGACATATATCCACGTGGCTGCAGAAAGAATTATGGGAAAAAGAGAAGGTGGATTCTTCACTAGCAGATGGAGCATTAACCAGTGAAATAAAAGCTATTACTTATTACCACAGTACCAGGATATCATAGGGAAATGCATATACATGTGTATAGTTATTTATAATTAAAATATGTAACAATATTTCAAAAATACAGCCTATATAATGAATTAATTAAATATTTAAAGAGCTTAGGAAAAAGTTAGATTGTAAGGAAGAAAAGAATACTAAACTGTATATACAATATGGTCCAAATATTTTTTCAAGAAATATATAGTGATATAGAAAATACATCAAAATGTTAATGCTACTATGTTATCACAGCAAAATTATGTTGTTTTCTGTTGTGGTTGTTATACTTTTTAAATCACAAAAATAATGGCACTAAAAGGCTGACTATAAAAAGCTGGATAGATTAAACAAACAATTGTAAACAATGCTGTGATTAATATTCTTACACATAGTTTTTGCTTACTGGTTTCATTATTATTTTATGTAAAATAATATAAGATTACAGCAAAAAGAAGCCATAAAAGCTGTATAATCTGTATTTTTAAAACATACTTGAATGTTACTTTGAAAACTGTTAATAAGACTTATCTGGATGAGAATATACCGGTAATTTTATTGTTTTTCATAATGTTTTCTCATTTTCTTGTATCTCCTTTTCCTTCTCCTTCTCTTACTCCTCCTCTCTTTTTCTTCTTCAATTAATCAGGCAAATAAGTGCTATAAATCTCTTTAAATATATCGACCTTTTTACTTCACAAATATTCTTCTGCCTTGTATGTTTTGTGACATAGTAGAAAGCAATGATACCATAGTTTTGAAAGCATATTTGAGTCTCATTCAATCTATGGAGGTGACTACTCTTCCCACCTCACGTAATATTCCTGGGAAGGTCTGATACGCAGAATATAATGTGCTGTGCCCTAAATTGACATTAGAACGTAAGTCCTGTGAAGGCAGAGTTCTTCACTCAATCCCCTAAATTCATGGGATAGAATAGCTGCCTAGGCAAGGCACAGTGGCTCATGCCTGTAAACACAGCACTTTGGAAGGCCAAGGTGGTGGATCACCTGAGGTCAGCAGTTCGAGATCAACCTGACCAATATGGTAAAACCTCGTATCTATTAAAAATCCAAAAATTAGCTGGGCATGGTGGCACGCACCTGTAGTCCCAGCTACTTGGGAGGCTGAGACGGGAGAATTGCTTGAATCTGGAAGGCAGAGGTTGCAGTGAGCTAAGATCATGCCATTGCACTTCAGCCTGGGAGACAAAGTGAGACTCTGTCTCAAATAGTAATAATAATAATAATAATAATGGCTGCCTAATATCAACTGGGTAATTAGTGTTGTTGGATGCTTAATTTATATTGTTAACCCTAGGTTAACCATCTTGATAGTAGATTATACTTTTTAAATAATTAAGAGAAAATTCACTCATGTATTTTCCATCCATTGATCCAAATTTAGGATTTTTAAAACACTTACCAGGTCATTTTGATACCTATCAAAATCCAACAAACCCCACTCCACAGTTCTTACCACTTTTATGCCTTGGAGGACAGGGAAATGTTTCTGGGTTCCAAGAGAGTCAAGCCCACTTTTATTTTCTCTCCAAATCCTGTGTGATAGAGAACGGGCAATTTGTTTTTCCAAACATTTGTTAGTAAAGTATTTCTACAGATCAAGTATTGATTTTGTGTGCACAACTGATACTGACTTGAAGTCCTTTTTATTGCTTTCTTAATATTGTTCATATCCCTTTCCACCTCTTCCATTGCCACTTGCCAAGATTTTCATGTTTTCCCATCCTCAATTGCATTACCCTACCTTTAATCATCCTCCATAATGTAATTAGAATGGCAGAAGAGGCTTTTAACTATGCAAATCTGATCTTTTCACTTTGGTTCTTAAAATCATTTGGTAGTTCTCTTTTGCTTACCAGAAAAAATTAAAATTTTTTATTTTACCAAACAAGGCTTTCATTGTCTGATCCTTTCCACTTTTTGCACTCTTCTCACATGACTCTTATACTGGTTATGTTTAATTACTATATCTATTTGAAAACAATTAAATATATGCATAAATATTTAAAGTGATATATTTAACTACTTCTTGTTATCCCAGCTGTTTCATGCCCTTGAACCTTTTAACTTCATCCTTTATGACTGAAACATGCTCTCATAGACACCCTCAAGTTAACCTTGCTACATAATCATTTTTTCAAGATTTGGCTAAAGCATCATTTCTTCAGAGAAGTTGCCCTCTTTGAGTTGGGTTAAAGTGCTCATCTGTACCTCCATTCTTTCATAATACCCTGTGCATGCATCTATCTTAATGCCTTCTATTGTGTTTTTCTGGTTGCTTGTGTGTCTCTACAACTAGAATGTGAGTAAATTGGAGATAACTTCAATTGTTTGATTCATTCCTGTATTGCCAACAGGAATTGCAGTTGATTATACTTAGTGAGATATTTGAAGATCATTTATTAAATAAATGCACATATAACCAACATAAAGTCTTCAAAAAATACCTTGCTGATAAACATTCTATTAAAATTTCCTCTTTCTGTGAGTGTTTATGGTAGAAAAAGAAACCAATGTGGGGCTTTTTCTGTTTTTGAAATAGAAAAAGGTTTTCTATTTTTGAAAGACTCAAATATGCTTTCAAAACTATGATATCATTGCTTTCTACGTCACAAAACATACAAGGCAGATGAATATTTGTGAAGTAAAAAGGTCGATATATTTAAAGAGATTTATAGCACTTGCGTTTCTTAGAATCCAAAGCCTTTTCTCTAGAGGCTGAGATATGGCAAAAACTATGGAGTAGCAATTCCTAGACCTTGGTTTATGTCAGAATTGCTAGCTTCCCCCTCAGAAAATCTCAGTGATCAGGGTTAGTGTCTGGCTTGGGAATGTGCATTTTAACATGATTCTAATGCACACAGACAGCTGAAAACCAGAACTACAGAGAGTGCCTTGCGTATTTTCTATGTGTTTCGTCATGTTTGAAAAGTCTTAAATATCATTAACATGCTGCTTTGTTTTAACTAAGACATTTTATTCTATCCTCTGGGACTGACATCTTGTCTACACTGAAGTCAATAATTTCTTGCTCTGATGCTCCAGCAAAAATGCACTCCAACACATCACTCCATCAATTTAAATTATATCATAGATACTAAGTCTTGCAAGCTTTCCATGTCTTATTTCAGAATGAGTCATCCCCCTCCAGTGCCATCAACTATGGATCAAAATAGTCTCAGATGACCCCCTGGGACTCTGCTGCTTACTTATAGAAGCAATCTTAAATGGAGTTCCTCAAGAAGATTTCAAAACAGCCTGAGCTTTTAAGGTGTCTAAATGGAAGGGAAACTATAATTTTTGGAGCTCTTTCTCTCCAATATACAGTAGCTTGTATGGCATGTTTTGCTCCCAAGCAAGATCTTCCTTAATTTATAAAATTCATACAATATGATACAAAGGAACACTTGGTCAGATACAATAACATAATGCCCTCAGGGAAAGTATTTTTAGAAATAAAAACTAATCATACTCTACTTTGACTATTTTTGTAGACTTAAAAGATGATTTAAAAACCCACCAATAGGTTTTTTTTGTATTTTAGGATTTTTTTGTGGCAGTGTACAATGTGGAATTTTATTTATTTTTCTTATAATACTTCAGAGTACTTAAAAATCAACTATGCAGAAAAGTAGCTCTTGTGCTTCACTCAAAATCATTAATGCCTTTCCTTTAGCATAGGAGAAAAGACGGCAAGAAATGAGCAGTTAACATTCTCATTGTCAAAGGAACATTTAGATGAGATCTATATTTTGCTATGAATTTGTGTATTATGGGCTCGTGAATATACAAATGGCAAGTGTCAATACCACTCTTTAAAATAGTATAGAAGACTTATTAAAGTCAATAGTTCATATTTGCATTAACAAAGACTCTGGCTTGAAGTCCATACGTGCTTCATAAGAGAAAAGAGAAATATAACTTGATTTGGACAGGACTAAGCTGAGAGTCTGCTTTCTGATGATTCCTGGTGTTCTAAATGTGAAAAAATCTGTGTCCTCTCCTTAGGGTGAAAACCCCTGATGCCAGTTACAGTGCCCAACCCATTGTTTTCTAAACTCAGATACAGGAATGCTAAGCACCAAGAATTCACTCCAATCTTAAGCACCAGGAAGGCTGTCCTTTAAAAGTTGCCTACGCAATACAAATTTTAGTAATAATAGCATTGCTTAACGTTCATGAATTCAGCATTGTGCTAGGTATGTTATTTTGTACAAACTAATCTGTACTGTATGAAATAAGCATTTTATTATTCCCATTTTATAAGTAGAAAATAAATATGCAGAGAACCTAAGTCACTTGTCTAAAGTTGGAAAGCAGAAGCCAAGATTTAATCTTCTGTCTAACTCTACCTCCTGAACTCCTAGCCTCTGTGGTGAGTTCCAGCATTGCTCTAGGACAGCCAGGCCTTTGCTGTGGACAGACAATCTGTATTTAGAATAAGAAAGCTTAGCCACTGTCCTTGATATGTATCTCATTAATTTTTTTTTTCATTTTGAATTTAGTCTATTAACTTCTTGCTAATTTTGGCATGTAAAAGAACATTTCTGCCTCCTAACTCTGAAATTTCTCGTGTTCTAAGTCCATGGAAAGCTTTAAAAATAATCCATTTTCTCATTAAGAAAAGTAGCTATCTTTTCATCTCAGATAGCTAGATAGTGATATCTTTTACTAGTCTATTTTTTACATAAATGAACCACTGAAGGAAAGCAGCAGGAACTGTTGTGAAAATGTAATGCAAAAATATGTACAAAAGGTACATCATGGTGCCTGGTGCATAGACAGCAGTCTGTAAGTTCCACTGGCTACACCACACTGAAGCCTTCCTTTCCTCCAAGACCGGTCCAGAAAGGCCTTAGGCTCTCTGATCATATGGAATGCCTTGCTTGAGTTATATCCAAGCGATAAAAACTGAGACATTGAGATGCCGCATGCCAATTTTATGGAAAAGCGGAAAATTATGCCCTTGGTGTGAGCCAGAAAACTCAGAAATTGTCCTCTTGACATTATCTAAGTATTCACAGCACCCTTTTCTCTGCTAACATTACTTTGCAATAAAACTGTAAATAAAAAGGTCAAAATCTTGACAACTGGGCATTTTGCTCTCTAAAATTCATAACCATGTAGACAAATAACATTTACATTCAGAAGGAATTCTAGCATTCTGGCACTCTCCACTTAAAGACATTAATTCATATATGGAATGAATTTATCATCTAGGTATAAATCAAAATAGTTGTGAAGATCAGGAAAATATAATCTTATATATTTTAGTGGCCACTTATAAATTATTCTATAGTTCTTTTTGAGAAAAAAATACATATATTTTATTTGGAATATGATTCAAATTTCTAAGGAATTCTATGTGATACACATAATTCCTATTTTCTCTCTATCTTTCTTTTTTTTTTTCCACACCTCAGCTGACGGAAAAATTCCCTATTTTAAAAGAAGAAAATGAGGCCTTGAAGAGCTCATTGCTTTGTTGAAGGGCACACAGCTAATACTGCAATGATGCATGCTGCTCTACCTGGGTCTCCCTTGACAACCAGCAGTCAGACAAACTACAGTGGGCTCATAATAAAAGAAGCACACCCCGGCTCAGCATCTCAGGTGTTTAGGGCTTCCTTCCCCAGAGAATTGGAATACTGCACAGGATCCAAGGCCTAGTGTCTGATTAGAGGTCCCCAAGAGGGAGAGAGGACACAGAGGGACAGCCAGACTAGAATGATTTCTTCTGTGTCACATTCCACCAGTGCCACTACCTCTAACCCTGCTTCTCCTTCTCTTCAGGTCTGTTTCTGTCTCCTAACAGCTTCCAGAAATATGCCTTAAATTAATTCACTCAGTTAGTTTTAATGGAGCTGAAGTTATTTTCAAAAAATTAAATGGCATCATATTGGCAACAATTCACAAAGGAAAGGAATGTGATCTGTGAAACATCATGGTACAATCACTGGACTTCCAAGCTAGTAATGCTCTATAAATTCATATGCACAATTCCATCTGGACAAGAAACTATCAGCCAAACAGCGCCAGATTTACACATCCTTTTAGGAACTATGGCTGAAAGAGTAATTTTAAACATTTAAACCCAATGTTACTTAAACTTAAAAGTATGCAAGTACAATTGAAGTGCACTAATGACTTTTAGTGTAGCTTTAACCTACATTAATCAGAAATGTTCTCATTGTTTGCAGATGGACTTTACTGAAATGGCTTTGCAGGATTTTGCTTACCCATTCGGCAGTTGGAAGCAGCATAATTTATTTGTGTTGCATCCTTTATGCAAACGGTATCCATTCCCCAAATGTTCTCTTGAATTAAATAAGGCAAGAGTGTAGACAGAATAAATTAAAGAAAATCATAGCATGCAAATATTGTAGAAGGAATTAATTAAACCCTGCATGGCATTGAGCCAGAAAAAGAGAGAGAAACTAATAAGTATATTCAAGAACAGGAAAAAAAATCTTTAGATGATATTTGGGGGAAATGGAATGTTGAAAATGATAGTGAATAGTGGAAACTACCATTATTAATTATTATGAAGGGAAAATAGGCTATTTTACTAAAAAGAGATTAAACAGAATTCAGAGTTAAATATGACTTCAGTGTTAGATAACTTTATAGTTAAATATAGAACAGAATGTTCTCTGAAGAAATGATCACAAATTTCATTCACCTAAGATGTAGTTGTAGTATATTATGATAGGAAATAATTCAATGAGGTAGGTTTTTTAGGTTGTCTGTGATATATTCAACTTCATTTTGGAAGTAAAATCACAGTAATGACATGCAAAAGAATACATTGCACCTGCCTGATAAATTTTGCCTAAACATTTCTAAGTAAAGTCACAACAGTTATGTATTCTTCCAAAATAATGCCACAATTTCTACTACTAAGATAATAAAGAAGTTGCACGTGTGGGATTATTAGATCTTCTGATTAACTGTGGTTTTGACATGATCCCTAGTATATTAAGCCTAGGTAAAAAATTTATTTTCATTGTCATGTACTGAATAAACTCATGGTATGGTGGTAGAGATGTTAAAATACACATGTGATAAGAGATACAAGAGAATTCTGCAAAGTTCTTAGAGAGCTCAGAGGAGGAATTCCTGAATTGGTCTGGGAGAAGCCAGGGAAGACTGCACAGTTGATATGACACTTGCCTGGTGTTTTAAAAGATGACCAAAAATATAAAGTTGACAAGGACATTTTGGACTTAAGTAAGAACATGTACAAAGACACAGAGGGATGGAGGTCTCTGTTCACCCACCTCTCAATAATCAGCAGTTCTTGGGCATGAAAAGAAGTGAGGAAAGAACAGGGACTGAAACTAGAAGGCACAGAGTGTTAAGATGTGAATTCGCCTTCCTGTAGGGAGACAGGAAAAGTTCTGCAGGCTAGGCAAAGGTACAGGCTGGGGCAGGCTGGGGATGTCAATGATAAACTAGAGATCCTGGATTCTTTCCAAAGGAGGCATCCTCCAAGAGACGTATATTATATTGTGTGAATACAATATTTCATATGAAATATTCAGTGTTTATATGTGGGAACTAATTCAAACTCTTAACAATTAAACTAATATATAAGCCAAAAACAAACATTTCTGAGGGAAAATTCTAATTAAATAAGCTGCCATTTTGTAACCTTTACTATGATGTATGCATATAAGAATAATACATACATTGACTTAATCCTAACCCATGTTGTATCTTATCTTCTAGATCTAGAAGCTTATCATATAACTCTATGTTAACATTATCAATACATCGTCTTGTAGTTCCTTTCATCTTAAAGTGAGTTACATCAGAGCTCCAAGCAATCAATGTAACTATATCTTTTCAATTTTATCCTATAGGGCAAGGATCTGTGTATTTATGTATGTAACAGAATCTTGCAGAATGTTAAAAACTTGGATTCCTGGGCATCATCCTCATACCAGTAATACCAGAATCACAAGACCCAGGTATGTGCTTTCTCAGCAAGCCCTCCAGATTTTTCAGACATAATGCTCTGATAACTACATATTAACAATCTCTTATATAAAGAATGGTCAATGTGAATGAAAAGGTTTATACTTTTTCCACTGCATACACTGAATACAATCTGAAGCAGAGGCTAATCAGAGTCAGAAAGCTGGGATAATCAGACTTTTAAATTAGATGCTACTTGATCATGGGAGACCTAAGTCTGTCTCATTGAGTCTCCTTCTGTAGACTGGCAGTCAAAACATGTTAGCAACAGAGAGTCTAGCACTTCCGAAAGTCAAACCGCATGATATAGCTTTGACATCCATGCTACCTGTCTCAATCTTTAGCCAATGTGTTCATAATTACAAAAATAAAAATAAAAGCCCACCACACTGAATTTCTCTTCAGTCCATGAATTTACAGAATTTTTTCATGTGTCAATACTTTTGGAGGACCTGGGCCCACTGTCTGCAAAGCCCTCCTTCCTGTTCAGTTCTTCACCTAGCAAACTCCCAGTCTGTCCCTTATAGACCTGAGCAAATGATACCTCCTCACTGGGAAAGCTCTCCCAGAAACCCAGGAGATGCAGTGGCCTCCCCTCTAATTCCCACAGTAATCTGTTAATATGGTTGTTAACATATTTCATTGAGATGATATTTGTCTTACTATATCTTTTATGAGACCTTGAGCTGTTTAGACTATTCGGCCTAAATGGTAAACCTAGTAGCCCTTCACAGACACCACATAACGAACTCAATTTTAAGTATTTGTGAAAAGATTGCCAAAGTGAAGGGTCCTAGAGCAATTAAGCCACCAACAACCCAGCCCAACCATGACTGAGTTCATTAATAACCAAAAATCTTTTAGTTAAATGGAATTCTATTAAGAAATCCTAAATCAGCTCAATTACTAGATGCTACATTCTGTACTCCACTGTCTTAATTGGTGAGCTCTAACCCACCGTAAGGACCAGGTTGTTTGTAATGCATGAGTTTTTGCTACCAGAAAGTTATCATATGGGTAAAGGACAAGATCTCCATTAAAGCTCATTCAGTAAATTAGAGAGAGAGACAGCAGGTCATACCATAAATAGCCTGGATCCTGAAGTCAGATTAGTCTAGGTTCAAACTTTACATATTCTACTGTGTGACTCTGAATAGGTTACTTTATTATGAAAAACCTCTATTACTTAATCTGTAAAATGGAAATTGTTTCACAGGGTGAAGAGTTAATTAGATAATATGTATGAAAGTACCCAGCATATTGGCTAACTCCTAATAATCACTTATAAATTTTTTATTGCTGTTGTTATACTGAACCATTGAGCTAGGCACCAAACCCTTTCCATTATAAAGCCTGGAAGAACTGAGGCATGAAGGTGGGATGTGATAGTTGATTGATCCCAGGTTTACAAGGAGGGCATTAGCAGAAGGATTAAACTGACATCCTAGGACGTGTAGTATCAAAACGTGTCTTGCAAACTACAAGATATATGAAGGGACTTGACCTATCTATGTACTTATAAGTCGGTAGATCTGCTTTAAAGACTTTGAAAAGTCTGTTTTTGAGAAAATTCGATGTTTAAAGTCACCTACTAATCCATGGAGAGTGATACAGTTTGGATATTTGTCCCCTTCAAATCTCATGTTGAAACGTGATCCCCTGTGTTGAAGGTGGGAACTGGTGTTTGAGTCACAGGGGCGGATCCTTCATGAATGGCTTGGTGCCTTTCCCCATGATAGTGAGTGAGTTCTCGCTCTGTTAGTTCACACGAGAACTGGCAGTTTAGAAGAGCCTGACATCTCTCTTGTTCCCTCGCTCACCATGTGACACACCAGCTCCCCTTGCCTTCCACCAAGAGTAAAAGCTTCCTGAGGCCTCACCAGAAGCTGAGCAAATGCCAGCACCATTCATCTTGCATAGCCTGCAGAACTCTGAGCCAAGTAGGCCTCTTGTCTTAAAAATTACTCAGTCTCAGGTATTCCTTTACAGCAGCACAAATGGGCTAAGACAGACGGTCATAATTAGAACAGGCTGACTGGGAAAGAGACCAGTATTAAAGAGAAGGACAAATAGTGGGCCTGAGCAGGGCCTTGGAGCTTCCCTCAGAGTCTCTTACACTTAAGAGCCCAGTTTTTTTTTTTTTTTTTGAGACTGAGTTTCACTCTATTGCCCAGGCTGGATTGCAGTGGCACGATCTTGGCTCACTGCAGCCTCTGCCTCCCAGGTTCAAGCGATTCTCATGCCTCAGCCCTCACGAGTAGCTGGGATTACAGGCACAAGCCACCAGGCCTGGCTAATTTTTGTATTTTCAGTAGAGATGGGGTTTTATCATGTTGAGCCAGGCTGGTCTTGAACTCCTGACCTCAAGTGATCCACCCACCTCATCTTCCCAATGTGCTGAGATTACAGGCGTGAGCCAGCACACTTGGCCTGCTTAATTATTTTGGTCCCAGATATTTAACTTACCAGTGTGCCAAGAGTTAAGTGGCCTCTTAGGGGCTGGTTCATAACAAACAAATTCTCAAGAGATAAATGATAAAGCAGACACTAAGAGGTTTATCAATTTACCATGGAAGAATAAACAGCAGATTTACTAACTTACCAAAAAAATAAACACTTTCAACAAGCCCAGGACACTCTTTTCCTGGCATTAGATACCAGATACTTAGGTAGTTTGGAAATGGATATGTTGTCAAAAGTTTGCTCAGTAACAAAGAATCAGAGAAAAGGAACAGGATACTCTTGAGGAATATTTCAACAAAGATAAAGAAAAGCTAATGGTTTCTCCAGGTCCCCTAATCCTGTTCATTTTCTAGTGGTCAGACCATGATAAAATGTCTCTATGTGGTACGAAATTCCTGCTTTTCTAGAACTCAAGCAGATAAGGCCACTCTTTTGTTAACAGGAGCATACACCTGCAGATAATTCAGTGACAACTTTCCCTTCTTATAGCCTGGCCACTTTAGTAAAGCCTGGACATTGTCCATAATTTAGTCATTTATGTTTGTACCAGTTTGTAAACTGCATGGTTATGTCTGTACATGATTAAACTCTTGGATACTGTGTGCTAAGTCCTATGAGATACCCTCACGGAGAATGATTTTATCTACCTACAAGCGTTGAAGACACTTTATCATGACTCATAGAAATGACACCACCAACTCTCACTGGTCCCATTAGGACAGACAAGAAATTCTCCTTTTACACTGCAAAAGGACTAGCAACTTTGACTCTTTGTAACATGACTTCATGATGGATGCAGTCATTTCTCAAGGATACTTGTTGTTGAGGGTAGTCTTCATTTTCGGTAGATGGTTTATAGAAATATTTAAATGTGTTTCAGCAAGTTAAACAAGTCAGCACATGTCAAAACACTTAATTATAATGAGAGTCTACGACCTTAGCACAAACATGATGTCAATATCAAGAGACCTCTTGCTACAATTAACATCCTCCTTGAACTGAGTCTCTTTGAAATGACTTTACCAAGCTCTTAAACAAATTAATGACTGCACATATTTCCTAATTGAAATATTCACGGCATTAATTTTTTTATGGATTTCAGGAATTCTGCAGGCTAGGAATAATTTGATTTCTCAGAGTGGGAAGAAGTTTGTTTCTAACAAGAGCCTAATAAAAGAAACTTTGTCTCTATTAATCATAATTAATAGAGAATGATATACAATATAATCTGAATCAGCAGAATAAGAAAAATTGTTGTTTTCAAATAAAGTTCAGTAAAAGAAGTTGCATCATTAAGTCTGGATACTTGCTACAGAGTAGGAACTCAAGAAATGCTAAATGAAACTTTTACATCTGTCACAAGTTTTGGTTATGAAGAAATTTTCATGGATTTTTATTTGAGGTGATGTTTTGGACATTTCTTCTTCAATTTTAAATGAATAAATACCAAGCACTGGCTAAATGGGATTTAACTCTATGTGCTAGTCAGGCACATCATGCTAAGTACTATGGTGAATTAATACTAAGCTAGTGTCGCAGAGAATTTAAATTTATTCAATCATATACAAATTGTGGGGTGTATTCATTTACAATGTTCGGATATGGTATTATTTGATTGGATTTTGAGGACCATACCTCTATATTTATCACTTTTTGTTTATCCTTAAAAATAATAACATTAATAATAAAAACATTTAGACTCATAGTCTTGTGACCTGCCTGCATATCATTTATCAAATCAATTGTTGGTTCTTTAAATAGTTCTTAAGAGGACCTCCAATTTCGGAGCTACTGGGTTAGCTGTTTTTAATCTGTTCAATCATACAGTTTGAGAACATTTATTTACAAAGCTCCAGTAGTGTGCTGAATCCTAGGAATACGGTGTGAGTGAAAACAAATGAGATGCCGTCTTACGTCTGTGTGACTCCGCAAAGGTATGGCCTGTATCTTATTTTGGTATGTTGCCTTTCATTTTTGGCCATGTCTTACTACAAGGGCTCCTATTGCTATTTTTAGTAATATATATTTTACCTGGCAATTGTCCGGCCAGCTCTGTGGTTGTGTTCTCTTATACTAGCAAGTCTCACACTTACTCCATTAGCAGAGTATCTGAAAGATGCAGCATTCTCTGCAGAATTGCAATTAACCTGGCATAAAATTAGGAAGAATTTTTCCACAGCAATGTGATTCCATTATGTTAATAAACTGTACATTTATATGCAGGAATACACCATTCCACACATTAAAAAGCTGTTGAATGAAACTAAGTGAAAGGTTTTGAAAATAAATTTAAGCCAGTGAAAAGAGTTAAGTATTAAAATAATGTCATTTGAGAATACTGATGAATTAAATAATTAATGAGCTCATTAAGGTTAAGACAGGACATTCAATAGCTGGCCTTCAGTGAGGAAGAGGATACTAATCATGATGACGATCGTAACTCGGCAGATATGCTCAAAGACATATCCAGGTGTTATGCCTACCCTCACATGCCTGAGCCTTAAAAGTGGCCAGCAGAATGGTCAACGAGGTTTGAGAAAAGAGTACAAGAATAATCTACAGGCTGTCATGGTATCGTCATCAACCACCTGCAAAGTATCGGACGGTTGCCCTGTATTCTGGTACTCATCACAATGGGCATTCAGGTCATTCGTGCTGCAGACACGCACATGTGTATATCCAGGTTATTAAATGAGCTCAACTTCATGAGGGTATACGCCTCCTCAAGACAGAGATCATGCCTTATCCAGCTCAGTGTTTTCTGGGTTGAAAACTGGGCCTTCACACAGAAAGTATTCTTCAAAAGTTTGTTGTGGGTATTAATGAGCAAAATATTTTTCTAAATACATATGATGTAAATAACACATTTGGGAAGGCAGATTTATACAACACTGAAACTCAGCTACAAGATAACTGTGGTTGACTCATTTCCCTGCTAAAGCAGAATCACTTGCTAACATCCTCTTCTTGGGCATTCTTTTAAGCACCCAGTTCGGCTGCCATAGGTAGCATCATTCCCTAATGGACATCCTCTTGGGTAGAAAACAGAATACAGAATAACATTATGAGGAGCGCCTTGCCTTGGCCTACAAGGTAAGCAACTAGTGCCCTTCAAGTCTCGGAAAAAAACAGGAAAAAAGAAAAAAGAAAATTGGGCATACATAAGAGGTCTTAGAATATTTGCTATAGGAAACTTAAGTCATTCAAAACTTAATGAGGCTCTAGGTTGTCATTTTTTATTTAAAACATGAAATATGAGTGCCAACATTTTGCTATATTATAATCTCTCTCTCCTATCCTATCCTACTTTATAGCCCTTTCTATTTTCTGCTGACTCAAAATTTTCCAGCCATGTACCAGATGTAAGCACGACATCACGTTTTTTTTAAAAAAAGGAAGGAATGAAAAAAAAAAAATAAAAAAAAATAAAAATAAAAAAGGAAGGAATGGAGGGAGGGACTGAGGGAGGAAGGAAGGAAGGAAAAAGAGAAAAATAATTTAGTGTTGCTTTTTAGCATAAAGATTTAATGACACATTTCAAACACTTCTATACAATGGCCGTGTTGACCATCTCATAAAACTTAAGCACCCCCGACACACACACACACACACACAAAGGAAAGAAATCAACCAGAGGATACTTATAATTCCCACTTGGGAAATAGTTATAAGGCCTTCTATTATGGGTTAAATTGTGCCTCCCAAATATTATTATTCAAGTTCCAATCTCCAGGATCTCAGAATGTGACCCTATTTGGAAACAGGTCCATTGTAGATGTAGTTAATTAAGATGACATCATACCTAAGCAGGGCGGGCCCCTAATCCAATATGACTGATGTCCTTATAAAAAGGGAAAATCTGTACAAAGAAATGGACACAGGGAGAATGTCATATAAAGATGAAGGCAGAGATTGGGGTGATGTGTCTATAAACCAAGGAATGCCAAAAACAAAAAAAATGCCAGCAAATCACCAGAAACAAGGCTGGAGGCACGGATCAGAGTCTCTCTCAGAAGGCACCAACCCGTGATCTGGGCATCTAACCCTCAGAACTGTAAGGCAATACATGTCCGCTGTTTAAGCCACCCAGTTTGTGGTCCTTTGTGACGACAGCCCCAGCAAACACAGACGCCTTCTCTGAAGTCACTTCCTGAATACACGAGGGCCGTCCCCCTTCCTGCGTCCACTCAAGAAGCCATGCTGGGGGTAGGCTTGAGTTCCGGCCGGCCGAAGCTGTAGAATCACTAACCATGGAAACCAACAGCGTCCTGTTTTGTTCTCTGGTGATCACAAAAGCAGAAGCAGGATTGGCACTGGAGCCACAGGGGCTCCGGAGAGTCTGTCTATCTATCTATCTATCTATCTATCTATCTAACCTTTTGTGAGAAGGAGTCTCACTGTCACCCAACCTGGAGAGCAGTGGCGCCATCTCGGCTCACTCCAACCTCCGCCTCCCGGGTTCAAGCGATGCTCCTGCCCCAACCTCCCGAGTAGCTGGGATTACAGGCTCGCGCCACCACGCCCAGCTAATTTCTGTAATTTTAGGAGAGACGCGGTTTCACCATGTTGGCCAGGACGGTCTCCATCTCTTGACCTCCTGATCCGCCCTCCTCGGCCTCCTAAAGTGCTGGAATTACAGGCGTGAGCCACGCCCCTGGCCGAGTTTATCTCTATTTACCGTAAACGATGGCCAAACAAGGCAGCCATTGACTGACACATGCATGTAAAAGATACATCAAGTGTCCTTCAGTTCAGGGACAAGGATGAAACCTTGTACTTAGTCTGTTCTCCAGAGCCTCCAGTTCAATACTGAGCACAGAGCTTTGCCTTAGGATTTAATATTCAATATAAGACACTAGCAACTCTCTTCCACAGTTTATTCTGTTTTAAAATAATTTGAATAAAAATATAAACAAGGCTTTTTTCTATTTGTAAGTATTAATAACAACAGAAAAACAAAGCAGTGCATTTTTTTTCTCTACTGAGAAACCTTTTCATAGGGGAGAGTGGGTTCCATGAAAGACAAGCAAGTCTTTTTCGCCATCTACTGGCAATAGAGGATTATAACATCAGAGATCTTAAATTTAAACTTCCCTTCCGGCACCAAGCTTTATTGAGGCATACTTGACAAATAAAAATTGTATCTTAATCCTTTCAAGGATCATTAAAACTATACTTAGAAAACTGTAGTAGTGTAGGCTTCACAAATAGAGCTGTATCCCTGTGTGTACACAGGGAAGGCCAGGGTAACCCAAGGCTAGGAAAGGTTACCTAGGGCCTCTGTGCAGGAATGTTACCTCTGTGACAAACTATTTATTCATCTAACAAATCACTACTTAGTCATTACTACATTCTAACCTCCATAATGGTAATAAAAAGCTGATTAGCAGGAGTTCGAGACCAGTCTGGCCAACATGGTGAAACCCCATCTCTACCAGAAATACAAAAATTAGCCAGGCATGGTGGTGCATGCCTGTAAACCCAGCTACTCGGGAGGCTAAGGCAGAAGAATCGCTTGAATGAGAAAGGTGGAGGTTACAGTGAGCCGAGATCACACCACTGCACTTTAGCCTGGGCAGCAGAGCAAAACTCTTGTCTCAAAAACAAAAAAACACAGAAAACAAAGACACCTAATTCACAATATAGGCAATCATACAATATAAGGAAGTCAGACCTAATGTGTCTGGCAGACCTAAAGTGACAGCTCACAAGTGTCAAATTTAAATACATTTATTCTGCCCTCGCTGTGCTTCCAAAAATATGCAAAATATCACCCATCGATGGTTACTTTTTTCACTAACGTAGGCCTTCCTCTGACTATCTGAATCCTCTGATGGGGGGATCTTGTGTCCCATGACTTCCAAACGCCTTGGCTTTGCTCCATGTTCCTGCTTCAGGCTGCAAACCACCTTTTGTTTTGATGAAGTTTGCGGCCACACCTCTTTGACTTTGTTCCGTGAACATTTTTCTTAGGCATGATTGTATTTGCTCTAGTTTCTGTGATCACCTTGGAGAACCCTTGCTAACCAAAAATTATACTGGAAAGCCAAATGGAGATGACATCAAAACCCCAAGGCCTTGAGGTCCCTGTTCCCTGGAGATGAGACAATGCCTTCTCTACTGCCTGTGTGGAAAAGGCAGTGGCACTGTTCACATAGCAAAGACGTGGAACCAACGCAAATGCCCATTGAAGATAGATTGGATAAAGAAAATGTGGCACATATACACCATGGAATACTATGCAGCCATAAAAAAGGATGAGTTCATATCCTTTGCAGGGACATGGATGAATCTGGAAACCATCATTCTCAGCAAACTGACACAAGAACAGAAAACCAAACACCACATGTTCTCACTCATAAGTGGGTGTTGAACAATGAGATCGCATGGACACAGGGAGGGGAGCATCACACACTAGGATCTGTTGGAGGGTGGGGGACTAGGGGAGGGATAGCAGGGGGTGGGGAGATTGGGGAGGGATAACATTAGGAGAAATACCTAATGTAGGTGATGGGGGGATGGAGGCAGCAAACCATCATGGCATGTGTATACCTATGTAACAATCCTGCAAGATCTGTACATGTACCCCAGAAATTAAAGTAAAATTTTTTAAAAGGCAGTGCAAACCACAGTTCTGTGCACCCAGATTTCAACAATGACCACTACACCTGCCTAAAGTATCTGCTTTGCTGGCATCCTGATTTTAGAAAGGTGTCATAAAGCTTACCAAGTGACCATGCTCTCTGGCACCAAAGAAGCAAACTTGTTACCAAGAGAAAAGATTGGTATATTTTGATGGCCAGATTAGTTAATGCCCTCCATCCAAGGTACTAACCTTAATAATAGGCCCTGAGTATGTTCCTGAAGAGGTATAAGCAATCCAGGTACCAAGTGACCAATATCCTCTGTTCTAGACGGAGTAGTGTCTCCCAAATTTCATTTGTTGCAGTCCCAACCACCCGCACTTCAGAATAAAATCATATTTAGAGAGGTGATTAAAACCATATTTAAAGAGGTGATTAAGGCCAGATATGGTAGCTCACATCCTGAATCTCAAGATTTTGGAAGGCTAAGGTAGGAGGACCACTTGAAGCTGGGAGTTCAAGACCAGCCTAGGCAACAAAGCAAGACACCATCTCCACAAAAATTTTTTTAAAGAAGTGATTAAGTTAATATTAAGTCTTCAGAGTGGGACCTAATTCAGTATGACTGATATTCCCATAAAAAGAAACATGGACACAAAGAGAAAAATCAGATGTATCCACACACATAGATGACCCTGTGAACATGCCAAGATGTGTTATACCTGCTAACACCTCAGCCTTAAACTTCTAGTCTCCAAAAGTGTGAGAAAATAAATTTCTGTTTAACTCACTTTGGCTATAGTATGTTGTTATGGTGGCCTTAGCAAACGAATACAACCTTCTATCCAATAACCTAATCCTGATTCAACACTCCTTCCCCTCTAGAAAATGTGAAAGTCTCCATGCAGTCTTCAACTTGAGTAACAGCCCTTCTTCTTGGAAGATGAAGTCTTTTAACTGATCCTTATTCATCTATGGAAAGGTAAAATGGTTTTTCAGCCAGATTTATATTCATTCAGGGATGAACAATTATCTTCTTTGAGTGAGATCAGTAAAATATCAAAGAAACTCCCTCAGCCCCACGTGCTCTTCAGGCCCCTTCCCTCATGATGTATCTATGCATATAGACTCTCCTGAGACGACTGAAATGGGTATCCAGCCCCTGGTGTCTTTCATCTGTACCTCTTCGGTGGGATTCTCAGGAACTTCTATACTGTGCCAAAAGAAAACATTTTAATGTCTTATTTTAATGTCTACCAGGCCACATTATGACCTCAACTGAAAGCTCGTCCCCTCAAATTTTGTTCAATTATGCTATTCTGCCTAACTCCCTGAATTTAGTTAATACTATACAGTGAACACCAGGTGACGATATAACCCAAGTAATGTACATCTCTGTTTTAGTATCTCAGGATCCAAACTCATCCCATCCATTTTCATTGAGAGATTTATTTCAGTCTTATTTTCAAATCCTCCTCAATTCTTTAAGTGATTTATTAAAAATTCAAGCCGTATTTATATTGCTTTTCTTCTGGTAAAAATCCCCTTTGAGCACCTAAAACGGGAACTATAGAGGCCCTCAGTTGGCACAGACCATCCCATGTGACAATGCCAGCTTCACTACCCGGAACTCCCTCTTTCAAACTCATAATCTAGTCACATTGATCTACGTATCTTTTCCTGAGTACAAAATGACATTTTATGGCTCCAAGTTTAAATAAACAGTTATTCCCTGCCTGGAAGGCTTTGCTTTCACATACTCACTGGGCTGCATGTGATAACTTTTCAAATTCTACTCTGATAGCAATTTTTTTATGATGTCCTTTGTAATCTTTCCTAGACCTCAGCAAAGGGTACTCACTCACCCCCAAGACTGACAAATAATTCTGTCAATAAACTATAATTCCCTGACTAGATTGAGAGGATGCTCAGGAAAGGGTTTATACCTTTATTATCTTCTTACCTCTAGCACCTAACAAACCAGTAATTTAAAATCGGTGGCTGTTAATTAAATAACTTACTCAGGATCAGGAATAGAGCAGGAAACGTGGTCTTTGTACGCTTCCTTGCTTTTTGAGGGGAGCGGGGTGGTTAGAGTGGGAATATTAGAAACGCTGATTTTGCACTACAAAGGAACTGTCATTCTAACAGCTCCTGTGCTCACACTTGCCTCACCTGGGAGGTTCATACATCTTGAATGTGGACCCCCTGGACACCCATTTGTGGATTTGCTTTATCTATTTTCTCAACACTGTCGTTTTCCTGGCAGTCACTGGATTAATCCCATGCTCATCTGTATCTGATAAGCTTTCAGTTTGTCATCTCACAACCAGAGATGGGGCACAGAGCAGCAGCATGCAATTGTTAAAAAAAAAAAAAAAAAAAAAAAAACTCAATTTGTTTAGCTTTCAAGCATATTTTTAGGCTTCTTCCTGGTTTCTCTCTGTACCACCATATCATACCAACTTCCCTCTTTTAGACAAGCTAGGCTTTCTCAGAGCCCTTCATGCTGGAGAAAACGAGAAAACATATGGATAAATATATAGGTCCCCCATCTCAGATTTAGACCTAGTCTCTTCCCCATCGTTCCAGGTCAGTGGCTTTAAGCTTCCTAGTTCTTTGACTGGACAGCCAGCTCATGTTTCCAAATCATGTCCTATTATTTTTTCACATTGATTTGATTCCTTATTCTGCTAGCATGGAATTATCTACCCCTTAGCCTAGCTATTTTTCATTCTTGTCCTCCAGTATCTACACTTTAGCTTTCACTGATATTCATAGATGATTAATAGAGATCTAGTCAAAGAAAAAATACACATATAAAGAGACAGAAATATATGATTAAATGTAATAGATATATAATTGTGTATTTTATATATATACACACGCATACACATAAATTTGGAGTGTCAATGAACTCACGGTAGCTATGCAACAAAGAATTGTTACATAGCTTACGTGCTTTTACAAGTGAATATCAGAGTTTTGAAATATTACATCTGAAAGGGTTATGAAAGATGATCTATTTCAATTCTCTCCAATTAAGCACAAGAAGAAGGAGACTGAATGTGGAGATATGTCCAAGGTGAAACAGCCAGATAGTCAAAAGACTGAATGTTCTCCTGCTAACATCAGGAACAAGGCAAGAATGTCCACTATAAACACTTCTGTGTAACATTATATTGACTGTCTTAGCCGGAGCAATAAGGCAAGAGAAATAACTAAAAGGTTACAGTTGGAAAGAAAGAAGGAAACTGTCCCGATTCAGACAACCAGATTGTATATGTGAACAGTGACAAAAACTTCCAAGGAATCCACACAATAAATAATAAAATTAATAAAAGAATCCATAAAGCTATCAGGATATGTCACTACACACACACACCAGTTGCATTTCTATTTACCAACAAAAACTAATCAAAAAAATGTATCTTTAAAATACCACATATTTTAAAACATAAAATAACAGAGAAAATTAACTTTTTTTTTTTTGAGACAGAGTCTCACTCTGTCACCCAGGCTGGAGTGCAGTGGCGCCGTCTTGGCTCACTGCAAACAGTCCCCTGGGTTCAAGCGATTCTCCTGCCTCAGACTCCCAAGTAACAGGAATTACAGGAGCACACCACCACACCCAGCTCATTTTTGTATTTTTAGTAGAGACAGGGTCTCACCATGTTGGCCTGGCTGTTTTGGAACTCCTGACCTCAAATGATCCACCCGCCTCAGCGTGCCAAGCTGCTGGGATTACAGGCTTGAGCTGCCACAGCCCGCAGCTATGTAAAACTTTTATACTGAAAGCTACAGAAGACTGAAGACAGAATTTAAAGACCGATAGAAATGAGAGATACATTGTTCATGAATCAGAAGAATCAATATTAGTAAGATATCATTTCTCCCGAGATTGATCTACAGATTACTGCCATACCATTCAAAATCTAGAAAGAGGTTTTGGAGAAACTGACAATTGCAAGGCCAAAAGGGAAAGAAAAGGACCTAGGATACCCAAGACAACAGTGAAAAGAATAAAGTTTGAGGATTTATACTACTTTATTATAAACTTATTATAAACCTATAACAATCTAGCTATTATGGTATTGGCATAAAGAAAAATAAATATATCAGTGGAACAGAATGAAAGAATTCAGAAAGAAATCCATGCAATATATAGTCAGTTGATTTTCTTTATTTTAAGTTACAGGATACATGTGCAGAACGTGCAGGTTTGTTAACACAGGTATACATGTGCCATGGTGGTTTGCTGCACCTAACAACCTGTCATCTAGGTTTTAAGCCTCACATGCATTAGGTATTTGTCCTAATGCTATCCCTCCCCTTTTCCCCGATCCTGCAACAGGCCACAGTGTGTGATGTTCCCCTCCCTGTGTCCATGTGTTCTCATTGTTCAATTCCCACTTATGAATGAGAATATTCAGTGTTTGGTTTTCTGTTCCTGTGTTAGTTTGCTGAGAATGATGACTCACAGCTTCATCCATGTCCGTGCAAAGGACATGAACTCATTCTTTTTTATGGCTGCATAGTATTCTATAGCATACATGTGCCACATTTTCTTTATTCAGTCTATCATTGACCGGCTTTCGGGTTGGTTCCAAGTCTTTACTATTGTAAATAGGGCTGCAATCAACATACATGTGCATGTGTCTTTATAGTAGAATAATTTATAATCAGAGATAAAATTCCATGAAGATTCAGTATTTCTTCTTTTCAGCATTTTACTGAAGTATCTCCAAAACAGAAATGTAGTCTGTTGCTGCATAAATAGTGGGGAATAAGATTGGCAGCCTTCCTGAGACTTCTTCATTGCCTCCATATGATCTTTCTGTGGGTAGCCCTAAAACAATATACTCTTCTAACTCTTCTCCCAAGCACAATGAAGTCAACCTAAATGATTCACTTTGAACCTCAAAAGCTTTGGTCTATAGGAACTGAACAGGTAAGTTAGAAGGAGTATTGGATAAACAAATTCAGAGAAAAAGTAGATTTGGAGGCCAGAAGTTAGTCCATTTCTTTGCTCTCTTTTGCTTCAATCATTTGTATTGCAGTTGCAGCAAATATTGTCTAAGTGAAAAAAGAAAAGGAAGGGCATTGCCATAGTTAAAGAGAGAAATAATGAAAAGGGAGAATAAATGCAAGGAAAAAAGATGATTCGAGAAGCAAGTCAAAAACCATAGAATAGAGAAAAATCTAACATTATTAATTACCTATTTTATTAATGACTTAGCATTATTAATTACCTATCAATTACAGTCTTAGTTGCTTTACATGAAATATCTTTATTCCTCAGAACACCTCTGATAAGGAAATATTGTCATTGCCCTTTTATTAATAATCTGAATCTCAATGAGGATCATCAGCTTGCTGTAGGTGATAAAAATGAAGTCGTAAAGTGGAAAGTGTTTGTTGCACAAAGTCCCTAGTCCTTCCTGTGCGCAAAGTTTTCCTACAGTTAAAGAAGGGAACCATATGCATGATCCCAAGGCCATGAAAGTTATATCTCTGTTGGAGTGAGTACGTGAAAGACCTAAAAGATGCATACTGATTGCAAATACTACCAAGTGAAGAGGAGATTTTTTTTATTGTGCTTCTAAAAACCTTGGCAATCATTCAAATTTATGGCCCTCTCTAAGAATAAAGAATATTTGATGTGATATAAACAATTCAGTAATGGCCTTGATTACAATCTGCTACTAAGAAGCAAGTTATACAATCACAATTGTACACTGATGACACTGACAGCATGCATTCCCCACACCACCGCACACTGTTACCTGTGTCCCTCACCTGGAAAACAGACAAGTTGTGAACAGGGATTATAAAGCATCACTCAAATAGACAGAACCTTCAGTGGATTTCTGAAGGGCAAAGACGTCTTGATAGGGTGGAGTTTACTTCCCAAAAGAAAAAGCGTTTCTGAAAGCAGTTGGACCTTCATGTTCTATGAGAATTATCTACCTTCAATGGCCCTCTCTTTAAGCCATGTTGAGTAAAAGAAAAGTTAATTAAACACTCCTTCCCCTCTCTTTGGTGGGATCCATGTCAAGTATCACTTGATCTCATTCATATTATAAAACTCCCCTACAATCTGAAGGAGAAACTACCAATATTATCCAGTATTTTTAACTTACTTTAAATTAACCAGCCTGACTTCATAACACTACTGGGAGAAGGTAAAGTTCCTCTTCCCAATGATGGTGTAGATAGGAACATGCTTATTTATTGTTTGAATAACACTACAATTAGACAAGGCAAGCTACTGACTATAATTGGATTCATGGGACACTGTCCCTGGAGTTTTAGAATTTGCAATACTGTACAAATAGATTTTTAACTTTCATTTGCTGCATGAATTGGAGACTTTTCAAAAGGAACAAATAACTTAAATTGCCCTACAGTGCCAATGGCTGGTTCTTTGGAGGATGTTTCTGCAGCACAAATATCAGGACAACTATAGCAATATGAAAGAATAACTGTCATGTGTCTCCCAGCATGAGACACATGTCCCCATTTTCCTGGGTTTGAGAAGGGAACTCTGGGCTTGTGTCTAAGTGTTCAAAGTCTCTGTTAATTTGTGGCTCCAGAAATCTATACCTTGTTTTGCCTTTATTCACTGAGTCTTCCAAATTATTTTGGATATATCTCTAGGAATGGCAGAAGAAACTGTGAACTTGGAAATCTGAACAGTACCTAAGTATGAAGATTGTTACCAAATCAGAGGAAGAAAATCATTCCAATGGTACAGAGGTAAATAGATCACTTAAAATGAGCTTTTGGAAAAAGAAAGAATATAAAATATTGTTTCTTTTCTCATTATTTTATGATATTCATTAAATATATCATCTTCCTACCCTCACATTGCCAAAAGAAAATCTTACAGCAAAAGTAATATTTTAAGGATGGATCTGACTTCCTGCTTAAATTTTTCTTATTAGTGACATATTTCTTCAAACATATGTCACTATCACTAACCTAGAGAAGCATTTAAGAACAGACCACAAGTTCATATAAATAAAACATGCCAGATATGTGAAGGAGGGGGTTATATTTTATATATGTGTGATGTTAATCTCTCAATGCATATATACAGATGAACATAACATTAAAAAAATGTTCCCGGCAAATTGGACATCTGTAACAGTATTTTTCTTCCTGGGATTTTCTCACTACCCCAAAGTTGAGGTCATCGTATTTGCGGTGTGCTTGCTGATGTATCTGACCACCTTGCTGGGCAATGTTATTCTGATCTCCATCACCATCCTAGATTCCCATCTGCACACCCCTATGTACCTCTTCCTCAGCAATCTCTCCTTTCTGGACATCTGGTACACCTCCTCTGCGCTCACTCCAATGCTGGCAAACTTTGTTTCAGGGAGAAACACTATTTCATTCTCAGGATGTGCTACTCAGATGTACTTCTCCTTTGCCATGGGCTCCACTGAGTGTGTGCTCCTGTCCATGATGGCATATGACCGATATGTAGCCATCTGCAACCCCCTGAGATACCCTATCATCACGAATAGGAGAACCTGTGTGCAGATTGCAGCTGGCTCCTGGATGACAGGCTGTCTCACTGCCCTGGTAGAAACGATGTCTGTGCTGCCACTGTCCCTCTGTGGTAACAGTATCATCAATCATTTCACTTGTGAAATTCTGGCTGTCTTGAAATTGGTTTGTGTGGACACCTGCCTGGTGCAGCTAATCATCCTGATGATCAGTTTACTTCTTCTTCCCATGCCAATGCTACTCATTTGTATCTCTTACGCATTTATCCTCACCAGTATCTTGAGAATCAGCTCAGTGGAGGGCCACCACAAAGCCTTTTCAACGTGCACAGCTCACCTATCGGTGGTAGTTTTGTTCTATGGGACAGCTCTCTACATTTACCTGAAGCCCTCCACTGTAGATTCACAGGAAATAGATACATTTATGGCTTTGGTATATGCTGGACTCACCCCCATGTTGAATCCTATCATCTATAGTCTATGGAACAAAGAGGTGAAAGTGGCTGTAAAAAACTTGCTGATTAGAAATCCTTTTAATACTGACTTCATTTCCATCCTCAAATGATATTGGAACAATCACACTCATATAAATAATCAAAATTACCCAGAAAACTGCATAATAGTTTACTTAAACCAATCCTGGAAAATACTCATTTTCAATAGGCGTTTACTATTATGTTCTCTATTCTGATTTTTCTTTTTTGAGATAGAGTTTTGCTCTTGTTGCCTAGGCTGGAGGGCAATGGTGCAATCTCAGCTTACCACAACCTCCGCCTCCAGGTTCAAACAATTCTCCTGCCTCAGCCTCCCGAGTAGCTAGGATTACAGGCATGCGCCACCACTCCCAGCTAATTTTGTATTTTTAGTAGAAATGGGCTTTCTCCATGTTGGTCAGGCTGGTCTCGAACTCCTGACCTCAAGTGATCCGCCAGCCTCGGCCTCCCAAAGTGCAGGGATTACAGGCATGAACCACCATGCTTGGCCTATTCTGATTTTTCTCATAAGTAAAAGTTTTCATATTAATGAATCATTTATGCAGAATTAATTATATTTCCAAGAAAGCAATTAGAATTTATTGAATATTAGTATAACATTAAAATGAGATAATTGCCTTTGTTTCATATACACTTTCTATAGAACCTCAGTGTCCAGCTGTGGCATAACCATGATAATAAATACACTTAAACTGTAAAATTTGGAGCCTAGTAAATTTTCAAATAATTTACTCCAAATGATTCACAATTTCCCCTCAATTTAAAAAGAAATATATATATTTTTAATTAGTATGGATACAACTCAAAGTATACATACATGCACAGACACACACACACACACACACACAAACACACATACCCCTAATAATTTGTAAAACCAAAACAGCATCAATTTTGGAACTCTTCCTAGTTTCCAACATGTTAAATGGAAAATCATGGCTTTTGATGTAATGAAATATGAATGATTTTATTTGGAATGTATATGTGGGAGATGAGTAAATATCTGTGTGTGTGCAAATATATCATAACAAGGGTTGGCATAATTGTAATCCTATGTGTGAGGTGGAATAGAGGTACAATTGGCACATCCTGAAGTATCTATGGATATAAGATTAAAATGTTCTTATATTGTATCTTGTCTCAGTGAATTCGTCAACACACTCACCTATCATGTTATTATTTTTCTTAAAGCATGCTGAATTGACCAATTAAGCCTGAAGAGTGAAATTACATTGCAAGAGAAATGATATATTAATGCAGATACGTACTGTAGAAACAGATTCATAAATATATCTGACATATGTGAGCAAAATCACACAAATTATAATTTTACCAATGTTACATATTGATGTACTTTTCCTTGTCTTTTCCACCCTCTCTGGAGCCATAGAATATTGAGGCCAATATGTACACATTAGTTCTTTATCAGGGAAGTTTCCTTGGATTTATGTGGGTGAAGGCTTTATCCTAGGAAGAAGGTACCTCTTGCTGCATACATGTAAACTTCCTAAGACTTAGGTTTAGGGAACATGATGCAATTAGAGGTAATTAGTACAAGAGGTCCCAGCCTAAGCAAGACAGAGCTTACAAGAAATTACTCAGTTGTAGGTGAATGGATTAGGAATGGAACCGCGTAGAAGGAAAGAATTCAATGAGGAGGAACTGTGCTGGCGATCTTAACACAGGTGCCCTTAGTATACATCCGAACACTGTTCTTACTCAAGTATCAGATTCTCATTTCTGTTAATTCAGAATCTCTCCAAAGGTAGGTACTGGAAATTTGTATTATGAATCAAAGCTATACAGTTATTTTTATTTTTATCCTTACTTAAACACTTCAAGTTCAGGCAGCAATGACCACAGTACAATGCTGTTCTGTTATTTGGCTGAAGAGGAGGAAGGGATGTTAAAACTGTTAACTCCTCAGTTTCTACACCAATTTTAGAAGGTGTAGAAAAAAACACTAATTCCAGGAAATCACAAACATTAAGCACACATTAATTCATCTTGTTTGTTTATATGGGTAGAAAAAAACCATAAAAATGATATTTAAAGTTTTATGTTTCATCAACTCCAGTAGGCATGTATTAGGCACATGATATCTTCTTCAAAATCTTTATATATCAGTGTTTTTAAGGGATGCAGTGAACTAAACTAGGAATTGCAGTGTAAGACAGACCAACAAGCTGTCCAGAAGCAGAACAACAAAATGGCCTTATCCACTGGTTGGACCCCCACAATCCTAGAAAGAGTCCTCAGATCAGGCACTTCTGCAAGAGTCATCTTGTCCAAACAACCAGAACCAAGATGGAGTTAACTTCTACATAACCCAAGTATGTTTTTGTTGCTGTTCTCCCAAGGATGGAACTGTGTATGTAACCCTGAACGGTGTCCTGATTACATATTCATTATTCTGTGTTCCATGATGAGCAGCCCCTACTGCCACAACATTTTAAAAATATTATCATTGATAAACAAATAATAATTGTATCCACTTGTGGGATACAATGCGACATTTTTCTCATGTACACAAAGTGGGATGATTTATTATTTTTATTTTTTTCATTTCAAATTTTATCTTGGATTCAGGTAGTACATATGCAGGTTTGTTATGTGGGTATATTGCATGATGCTGAGGTTTGGGATACAAATGATCCTGTTATCCAGATAATGAGCATAGTACCCAACAGTTAGTTATTATCCCCCATGTCTATTGTTGCCATAAGTACCCAATTTTTAGCTCTCACTTACAAGTGAGAACATGTGATATTTTGTTTCTGTTCCTGCATTAAATGGCTTAGGATAGTGACCTCTAGCTGCATCCATGTTGCTGCAAAAGACATGATTTTGTTCTTTTCTATGGCTGCCTAGTATTCCATGGTATATATGTACCATGTTTTCTTTATCTAATCCACCATGGGAACCTAGGATGGGCACCTAGGATGATTCCATGTCTTTGCTGTTGTGAATAGTCCTGTGATTAACATATGAGTGCATGCATCTTTTTAGTAGAATGATTTATCTTCTTTTGGATATATACCCATTAATGGGATTGAGGAGTCAAATGGTAGTTCTGTTCTAAGCTCTTTAGGAAATCTCCAAATTGCTTTTCACAATGGATGAACCAATTTACATTCCCATCAACAATGTATAAGCATTCCCCTTATAAGCATTTTCATTTCTCTGCAGTCTGGCCAACAACTGCTGTTCTCTGGTTTTTTAACAATAGCCATTCTGACTGGTACGAGATGGTATCTCATTGTGATTTTGCATTTCTCTTATGGTTAGTGATGCTAAGCATTTTTTCATATGCTTGTTGTCCACATGTATGTATTCTTTTGAGAAGTGTCTGTTCATGTCTCTTGGTTACTTTTTAATGGGTTTATTTTGTTTTTGCTTGTTGAATTGTTTAAGTTCCTTACAGATTCTAGATAATAGATCTTTGTCAAATGCATAGTGTGCAAATATTTTCTCCCATTTTGTAAGTTGTTTGTTTACTCTGTTGATGGTTTCTTTTGCTGTGCAGAATCTCTTTGATTTAATTAGGTTCCACTTGATCCATTTTTCTTTTGTTCCAATTGCTTTTGAGGACTTGGTCACAAATTCCTTCCCAAGGCTAATGTCCAGAATGGTGTTTGCTAGGTTTTATTCAAGGATTCTTATAGTTTGAGGTCTTAACATTTAAATCTTTAATCCATCTTGAGTAAATTTTTGTGTATGGTGAAAAGTAAGGGTCCAGTCTCACTCTTCTGCATGTAGCTCACCACCCATCCCAGCACTATTTATTGAATGGGGACTCCTTTCCCCATTGTTTGTTTTTGTCAACTTTGTCAAAGACTAGATGACTGTAGGTCTGCGGATTCATTTCTGGGTTCTCTATTCTGCTCCATTGATCTATGTGTCTGTTTTTGTACCAGTACCATGCTGTTTTGGTTATGGTGGCCTTATTGTATAGTTTTTAGAGTTGGGTAATGTGATGACTCCAGCTTTGTTCTTTTTGCTTAAGACTGCCTTGGATGTTCAGGCTTTTTGGTTCGATATGAATTTTAGCATACTTTTTCCAGTGCCATGAAAAATGACATTGGAAGTTTTATAGAAATAGCACTGAACCTGTAGATTGCTTTAGGCTGTACAGCCATTTTCAATATTGATTCTTCAAATCCATGAGCATGAAATGTTTTCCCATTTATTTGTGTCACCTATGCTTTCATTCAGCAGTGTTTTGTCTTCTCCTTGAAGAGATCTTTCATCTCTTTGGTTAGATGTATTCCTAGGTATTTTATTTTTTGTGTGCCTGTTGTAAATGGGACTGTGTTCCCAATTTGGCTTTTGGCTTGAATGTCATTGGTGTACAAAATGCTACTAATTTTTGTACATATATTTTGTACTGAAACTTTACTGAAGTTGTTTATCCATTCCTGGACGCTTTTAGCAGAAATTTAGGGTTTTCTAGGTATAGACTCATATAGTCAACAAAGAGAGATATTTTGACTTCTTTTCCTACTTGGAAATTTCATTTTCCAAGTAGGAAATGAAATGAAATTTTATTTCATTTTATTTCATTCTCTTGTCTGATTGCTCTGGCTAAGACTTTCAGTCTTAGCCTTTCAGTACTATTTGAATAGGAGTGGTGAGAGTAAGCATCATTATATTCTTTCAGTTCTCAAGGAGAATCCTTCCAGCTTTTGCCCATTTAGTATGATGCTGGCTATGGGTTTGTCATAGAAGGTTCTTATTATTTTGAGATGTGTCCCTTTGATGCCTAGTTTGTTGAGGGTGTTTATCATGAAGAGTTGTTGTATTTTATCAAAGGCTCTGTCTACATCTATTGAGATGATCATATGGTTTTTGTTTTTAATTGTGTTTATGTGGTGAATCATATTTGTTGATCTGTATATGTTGAAACAACCTTGCATGCCAGGAATGAAGCCTATTTGATTGTGGTGAATTAACTTTTTGATATATGCTGGATTCAATCTGCTAGTATTTTGTTGAGGATTTTTGCATCTTTCCTCCCCAGTAATATTGGCCTATAGTTTTCTTTTCGCGTTGTGTCTTTGCCAAGTTTTGTTATCAGGGTGATTCTGGCTTCATAGAATTAGTTAGGGAGGAGTCCCTCCTTGATTTTTTGAAAATAGTTTTAGTATAATTGGTATCAGCTCTTCTTTGTACATCTGGTAAAATCCAACTGTAAATCTATCTGGTCCAGGGCTTTTTTTGATAGCTAAGTGTTTAGTTGCTGATTCAATTTTGGAACTCAGTATTGGATTGTTTATGGTTTCAATTTCTTCCTGATTCAATGTAGGGAGGTTGTGTGTTTCCAGGAATTTACCCATTTTCTCTAGATTTTCTAGTTTGTGTTCATAGAGGTTTTCAGTATAGTCTCTAAGGATCTATTGTATTTCTGTCAGAACAGTTATAATGTCATATTTGTCATTTCTATTTGTGGTTATTTGGATCTTCTCTCCTTTTTTCTTTGTTAATAAATACAGAGCAGTTTACACTTTCTCCCAAGTCAAACTGAATCTATTCTAGCTTCTCCTGACCCAAAGAAGGGATACAGGGGGAGAGATCCAAGATGGCCAACTAGCAACAGCTCAGGAATGTAGCTCCCAGTGAAAGTGCAGAGAACGAGTGGACGCCGCACTTTCCGACGAGTTTTTGTTGCCCACAGACCGGGAGATTCCCGGCGAAGAAGCCACATGGGTCGCCGGCGCAACTCTTTTGGCCAGTGCGGCTCTTTTGCCGGCACCCAGCGCGGCGCTTCCCGGTGCGGAGTGTGCGGGACGGACGGGCTCGGCTGGTCCCATCCCCACAAGGAAAACGGCAATTGGAAGCGCTGAGGACTGAGAGTTTCACAGCGGGCGCAGCAAACCCGGGAAGGTCTGGCTCAGAGCGGAACCGGCGTCCGCCAAAGGAAAACTAAGAAACAGAAAAACTTCATCACTGGGCGGAGAGAGATCCAAAATGGCCGCGTAGCAGCAGCTCGGGATTGTGGCTCGCGGTGAGGGCGCAGAGAGCGAGTGGACGCCGCAGTTGCAGATGAATATTTGATGCCCACGGACTAGGAGATTTCCGGCGAGGGAGCCACGCAGGTCGCCAGCACGACTCTTTTGGCCGGCGCGACGCTTCTCAGTGCGGAGTGTGCGGGACTGGGTGGTGCCCTTTTAGTCAGGCTC
>PVKP010024834.1:0-34459 GCA_004027715.1 Plecturocebus donacophilus
TCTCTTTCTTTCTTTCTTTCTTTTTCTTGTTTTCTCTTTCTTTCTTTCTTTCTTTCTTTCTTTTTCTTTCTTTTTACTTTCTCTCTTTCTCTCTCTCTCTCCCTCCCTCCATCTCTCTCTCTCTCTCTCTCTTTCTTTCCCCTTCCCTCCCCTGCCCTCCGCTCTTCTCCCCTTCCCTTCCCTTCCTCCACCTCCCCTCCCCAAGGCTGGAGTACAGCGACATGATCTCCGCTCACTACAACCTCTGCTTCCCAAGTTCAAGTGATTCTCCTGCCTCAGCCTCCTGAGTAGCTGGGACTGTATGCATGTGCCACCACACCCTGCTAATTTTTTGTTTTAGTAGAGACAGGATTTCACCGTGTTACTCAGGAGAGTTTCAGTCGCCTGACCTCGTAATTCACCCACCTTGGCCTCCTAAAGTGCTGCAGTTATAAGTGTAAGCTACCTCTTTCTCTCTCTCTCTCTCTCTCTTTCTTCTTTCTTTCTTTCTTCTTGAGACAAGGTCTTACTCTGTCCCTCAGGCTGGAGTTCAGTGGCACAATCTCTGCTCATTGCAAACTCTGCTTCCCAGGTTCAAGGGATCCTCCCACCTCAGCCTCTTGGGTAGCTAAGGCCACGGGCCCATATCACTATGCCCAGCTAATTTTCTTTTTATTTTTGGCAGAGACAGGATTTTAACATATGGCCCAGGCTAGTCTTGAACTCCTGAGCTCAGGTGACTCACTCACCTTGGCCTCCAAAAGTGCTGGGATTACAGGCATGAGCCACAGCTCTGGCCTGGTCCTCATTTTCTAATATATAAAAAGAGTAGAAAATTTGTGGTGTTACCTACATTGTGGAGTTGAGTCTAATATTAAATGAGGTAATGTAGATGAAGGAAGTGCATATATGTAAGGCATCTAAAACAAAATGGCAATTCTACTTACAAAGCTGAGGTATAGGGTTGCTCAAACCTGAATTAGCAGAAGTGCACATTTTGATATCCATAACAGTCACGGCACAGCCTCTGAGATACATGCACCCTGTGTAGGCGCCGCAATGCTCACAACCAAATCTCAGCAACAAGGAGATACACATGTTGAAACTGTGGGAAAACGATCTCCCTTATTCATATCCTCACTCATTTGTAAGGACTTAGGAGAAATTCTCCTAAACTAAGTTATTATAGCTGTTTCTCCTGCCCAAGTGCTACGTCTATGCTCTTCTGCAGTTTGGAAATGAAGAATAAAGAGAGGTCAGGTATTGACCTGGCATTACCAACCTGGCTGCAGAATTTAGCACTTCGTTACTGCACCACACCTTCTCAAAGCATTGAAAATCCTAGCAATTTAACTAAGAACCTCATGGGAAAGGTTAAAGAAAAGAGAAACATCTTACATTCCCTTTAAGCATTTCTAATATTTTCTAAAGTCCCTCTTCAGCCATCAGTTCTTAGATTTCCCCTCAATGCTATATATATATATCTGTCCCCAACCCCACCAACCCCATTGCCCTGAGCACCAGTGGTCCCATATGCTTTGGCGCCCCAGTTCCAGATGGCTTATCTAAGTATTAATCTCACACAATCAAGTATCAGCCTAAGGGGACTTCTGCTGTTAGGAAAAATAAATTTCTCCCCACAGAGTTAGTTTAAAATCTTTGTAATTATAAAATTTCTCCATCCCAGCCCTTGGGCACTTCGTCAACCAGTTCTCCTTGACCTACTCTGAACTTCGTTGACCATCAGACACTGTTCAATTTCTGGATCCTTTGAGGTTGGGTAAAGCCACAAGCCTAGTTCTGGCTGATGAGCATTGAATATATGAGTGACATATCTATGAATTGAGCGTTTACTTGCTGCTGCTGTTGTTCTCTAGAGTGCCATTTCTTTCCTGCCACAAACATGGTCCTGATATAGACTGAGATAGGGTGCTCTTTAGTATAGGTTTCAGTGTATAGGAATGTGGAGCCTGGCCCCCAGCTGATCATTGTTGAACATGCAACATAAGAGATAAAAAAACGAAAACGGGTCAGGCACAGTGGCCCACGCCTGTAATTCCAGCACTTTGAGAAGCCAAGGCAGGTGGATCACCTGAGGTCAGGAGTTCAAGACCAGCCTGGCCAACATGGGGAAAACCTGTCTCTATTAAAAATACAAATATTAGCTGAGAGTAGTGGCACACACCTGTAATCCCAGCTACTTGGGAAGCTGAGGTAGGAGAATCACTTGAACCCAGGAGACAGAGGCTGCATTGAGCCAAGATGGCACGATTGCACTCCAGCCTGGAAGACAGAGCAAGACTTCATCTCAAAAAAAAAAAGAAGAAGAAGAAGAAGGCAAAACAAAACAAAAGCAACTTAAAACCTTTTGTCTTAGAAGCTACCAATAACCTGAGGGTTGTTTGTTACAAAGCATTTAGCCTATTCTATCCTGACTGATACAATCCTTCAATCCTAGAAAATCAAGTCACGCTATAATAGCTTTATGGTTGTCCTTAATTTGTCACTGAGTCTGGTAGCAAATTCCCTTCCAGACCCCCACTTCCTCCCTCAAACTCTATGACTCTCTGAAAATAGCTGATTTCTAACAAATATATGTAGAAAGGCAAAGCCTATGATATAAATCTAAGTTTCCAGTTTCTTAAATTTTCATCTAAAGAAAATTCTCCCCTCTGTGTATTCCTTTTTCTGACAAAAAGAGAAATTCCCTAAAGAACAGAGCAAACTTTCTGTAAACAATCTACTTTTCCTAAAGTGACTATCACTTTAAATTGTTGTTTATGGGTAGCGTATGAGGTTTGGCCCTTTAAGTAGTACAGAGGATTAGAGATTGGATTTTGTAATTAGTAAAACATGGGTTCAAATCCCTGGATTTAGACCCATTTGTAAGGGAATGAGTTTGAGCAAGTTATGAAAAAAAATCTTCATACTTTATATCTTCCCCTATAAAATGATCACAATTCTAAAACCTCTCTCAAGGGAATTGTAAGGATTTAATTAGGTGATGTACTTTAGGTCCTAATTATAGTGCTTTTCAAATAGTAAATGCTCAATCAATATTAGCTATTGTTATTATCTTATAGTTAGTAGTTAGCCTGAAATAGTCATATGTTTACTGCCAAAGAAGCATTTGTTCTTTGTATAAAGCAAAGAACAACTTTATATTTACTTGGGAAAGGTATGTGTATGTATGTGTGCATATCTATATATAGATATTTATATACATTTAAAAATATTTGCATATGTATATATAACTTTAAGAAGCATTGTTCCTATCACAATTCTCTGAACAAATGATATCCTTATAAGATTGTACTTTTCAGATTTAGTATCTATGCAAATATGGTAGTCATATTTTATGAGTACCTATGGTTAAAAGGGAAACGAACAGCAACTGCAAGCTGTAAAAGTAATCTTGATATACATTTCTTACATAAATGGAAAACAACATACATGGATTTTTAGAAAACCTACTTTTTATTGCTTGAAGAAAATATCCAAATGGGATTAAAAAGATAGTTTTGTTGACAGGGATGCATGTTGTTTGCTGTCAAGAGATGGCTAAAGAGTCTTTTTAACTAATGTTTTTTTCTCTAAATAGCTCCTTCCACTTTTTCAGGGTTTTTTCTCATTTCTTCTCCTCTGTCCCTCACAACCACCAAATCACATGAAGACACTAACAGGCAAATAAGAACAGAGAGAGAGAGAGAGAGAGACAGAGAGAGAGAGAGAGAGAGAGAGAGAGAGAGAGAGAGAAAGAGAGAAAGCATCTAATGAGAAGCAACATATCATGATTGTGCTAAGTACTTCATTTGTAAATTTATTTCATCTTTATAACTATCCTCGTGTTGTGGTTTGGATGTTTGTTGCCTCTAAACCTCATGTTAAAATCTGATCCCCAGTGTTGGAGGCGGGGCCTAATAGGATGTGCTTGGGTCTTGGAGGTGGATTCCTTGTGAATAGATTAATGCTCTCCCTGGATGGTGAATGGATTCTTGCTCTATTAGTTCCCATAAGAGATGGTTGTTGAAAAGAGTCTGGCACCACCCCTCTCTTTTGCTTCCTCTCTCAGCTTGTGATCTTTTCACACAAAGGCTCTTCTTCACCTCCCTTATGAGTGGAAGCAGCCTAAGGCTCTCACCAGAGGCAGATCCTGGCACCATGCTTCTTGTACAGCATGCAGAAGTCTATAAATTTCCCAGCCTCAGGCATTCCTTTATAGTAACACAAGACAACTAAGGTACCTCTGAAATATATGTATTCTTTCCTTTGATGAGATGAGAAAAAGAAGAGTAAGAGCTCCTGAGTTCGTATATCTATTCTGAGTTGCTAAATTAGCACAGAAACGCAGGTTAATGCTGAGTCATGTTATTTTATACTCTTCAGTGTTCACTATGTGAGATTACTGATGAAGACGCTGAGGGCAGACTAAACCACGCTCTTCTCAACTATGCCAGCCACCTTTTCCTTGGGATGAAGACTAGGAAGCACTTCTCTTTTAAGAAAGAAATAGTGGGATTTAACAGACATTTGTATTTCATGATACAATCCATTAGGTTGTTTAGACCAGATGAATACATCTTTGGCTCTCACACAAAAAGGTATATTCCTGTGTCCCATGTTTAAATGGAATTTGCAAAAGTCTATACATGCTTTGCCTTCTCATTTAACTGAGTAATTGCTGATTTGAACTTTTAATATGCAGCTGTAACAGCTAATCCTTTGTATACTGTCTCTACAATGAGTTCCTCTTACTGTACATAAAAATACATTTTCAAAATTCTACTCTTCCTTTAATCACCAAAACTAAAAGATCCTGATTTTTTTCTTTTTATGCAGCATCAAATTAATCATAAAAGCAGTATGTTAATACTAATATTGCTTCACAGTAGATCAATAGCTTTTATTACCTTTGAAACAAACACTTTCATTTTATGACAATACTTCACAGTACAATTCAGAAAATCCAAGCTGATAAATTTAGGTAAAGATTTCAATTGAATTGTTTTGTCTTTTAATCACTCAACCAAGCTCCAGTTTGGAAGCATAATCTGCTTAAACTGCACAAGTCCTCACATCCACCGGAATAAAATGAAAGCAAGGTTTATGACATTTCTCTCTTATTTTCTCTAGTAATTCTCCTTGATGGATTGCTGGGATTCACAGAGCTGGGGAAAATCACTGCCTACCAGCCATCCAGGCAGATCTAGAATGCTTGACTGCCATTCCCTTATTACGTGCTTGCTTCATGGCTGCATGACAGAAAGTACAGGGGTTTTCCGTGAATTCATCATACTGTTCTTCCAGTAGTAGAAGGGGAAAAAAAAAAACCACTACATAATGAAAACTAATCTACAACTTTACCTAGTTTCAAGGGGAGTAATATTTGATTTAATAGCCTAATTTCTGTGTATAGATTTCTGTGTATGGTTCTTCACTTAAGGAGTGTTAGTGACAGCATGGCTATGCTCAGGCCACTTCCTTATCTGGAACAAAATGCTTAGAACAACAGGGATGGTCTTGGCCCCTGGATTTCTCGGGTTTCTCTCCCTGTACAACAATACTTCAGAGGAGAGCAGCAGGACAGGAATGGAAGGTACTCCCTTTGATGGAAGCACTTCTTTTTCCATCTGCTGCATCTTGTAGTCAGGTCCGCAGGGAGTGAGTGGGTAAAGGATCACACAAGTGAGTCCTCATCATGAACCTCTTATGATCCCAGTAGTTTAAATATCTAAGTAAGTTGACAGTGAGTTGCTTCTTGAGAATCAGTTTGACATTGGTTGGGACTTTAAGGGGTCCTAAATCTAAGACTGATTCTAGGCCCAAGCCAATGACTAGAAGGAGTGGAAGGTTTGTGCTTTATAAAAATATAAAGCAGGTTCTGCTCTCTCTCTTATTTATCCTTTTGCTTTCCTCTCCTCACATTTTTCCTTTTTGCTTACTTGTTTTATTACTCAGTTTAGTTTCCCTTTTATTTTCACTTTCTTCATATTTTTTAGCTACCACATGGAGTCTTATTAAATGCTCTTTTACATTTAATGCTGTTGATATATTTTTGTTTCTTTTGATTTTGGCAAGGAGAGCAGGCGATCAAAAGAGTCTTTGTCTCATTGAACATCACATGGCCAGAAACTAAAGCAGTTTAAAAAAAAAACTAATTCGAGAACTTCTGCTTTTGTCTTAGTGTTTACATTTGTTTCTAAAAGCTTAGAGTTTTAAAAACTCGGAAAATTAGTTTCAGGGCTTAAATTGTGAATCTGTCACTTTAAGTAAAAACAAAAATGGATGTGCAGATGACAGATTGTAAAGATTATATAGGCTGCAAGGGTGCTCTTACCTGACATTGAGCATGTTGAGTAAGAGTGCAGTTAGATTTCGCATGCAAACAGTACTTCACACGTTTCCCTATTGACAACATAGCTCCTTTCTTGAGTTGCAGTTCTTTCACATGAAATGATATGTGTGGGCTATTCTATGAAAAGAAAGAAGTTATGCTCTGGGACATAGACATTTCACTATTCCAAGAAAACAATAACAGAAAGAAGCAGAAAGAAATGTATCCTTTATTTTTTGTTGTTGTTGTTGTTGTTGTTGTTGTTGATGGAGCCTCGCTTCTTCACCCAGGTTGGAGTGCAATGATGCAATCTCCACTCACTGCAACCTTCTCCTCCCAGGTTCAAACAATTCTCCTGCCTCAGCCTCCCAAACAGTTGGGATTACAAGTATCCCCCACCATGCCCAGCTAATTTTTGCATTTTTAGTACAGAAAGGGTTTTACCATGTTGGCCAGGCTGATCTTGACCTCCTGACCTCAGGTGATCTGCCTGCCTTGGCCTCCCAAAGTGCTGGGATTACAGGCGTGAACCACCACTGCACTCCTCCAGAAGCATATTCTTAATATGTCAGACAGTACATCTATAAAACTATTTATAAAACCATTTTGTTGGTTTAAGTGACAGATTTGCTATTAACTAGTTTGGGGAAAGACAACTTAACTTTCTGGGCCTCACTTCCCTCATTCATGAAAAGCAATGATAAGATTAAATCATCATTTAAGTTCCTTCCAGATCTAACATCTCACTTTGATGGCAAATTTTTGTGTACCCCAAAGACAGTTTAGCCTCACAGCACTCCTAAGACAATAAGTGCCATGGACTTTGACTAATCAAACCCTTTTTAGTAATATTGTTAATATTCATCAACACCACTATTAATGATGATTTCAACTTGATTGATTTTCATCTCAGCTTGGGCCATGTTGCTGGTTTGGGTTTAGAGGGATAAGGGACTTATCAAAGGAATACTGAAAGTAAGAATGTTTGAGTATTTACCGGAAGCCTCATTCTGGCAAGAGAGAGATGCATACATTTCATAACAACCTGTGAGTAAAGCATTATCAAATTGAGAATGTCCATGACAAAAACTGAAAGACAAAGGTCACCTAACCCATTCAAAGTGTAACTGCGTAGAACAGCCAAGATCTGAAACAGGCTGCTTCACTCCGAAACCAAGGCTTTACTGCCTGCTGCTTCCAGGTCATTAGATGGCTCTGCTGCTGCCTATGGGGTCCTGCTGGGCTCACTTCCACGTTTAGGGTTGCTCTACATGTTTTTGAGGACACAGAATGAAGAGCTAATCACAATGTAGGGCATGGCCTTTCTTCTCTCAGAGGGTGGAATAGCAGATATAGAGTCAGAAACATGCTATACCTCTTCCACTCCAAGCTGATACATGTCACTTCCAACCATGTTCTATTGGTCTAAGTAATCCACATGGGCAAGCCCAAAGTCAGCAGCACCTGGGCATTGTATAAAGTATACTTTATGTGTTGGAAGTCATGGCAAAGTCTCACAGCAAAGGATATAAGCAAAGAAAGCTAATGGAGATAAGAGATAATTGGGAAGAACAGTCTATTTTGTGATACCAATAGATTGCTGGGGAGAATTTGGGAATTTTTCTTCTTAGAGACAATAAAGAGTAGGAGTCCAGGCACTGTGGTCACACTTGCAATCCCAGCACTTTGGGAAGCCAAGGTGGTAAGATCACTTGAGCCCGGGAGTTTCAGACCAGCCTGGACAACAGAGGGAGATCCTATCTCTACCCTCTCCCAAAAATGAGATCGACATGGTGGCATGCACCTGTAGTTCCAGTTATGGAGGAGGACTGCTTTAGCCCAGGAGTTGAAGGCTGCAGTGAGCTATGATTATGCCACTGCACTGCAGTGTGGGTGACAGAGCAAGACCCTGTCTCAAAAAACGAACAAACAAAACAACAACAACAAAAAAATCCACAACCCAACGAAACAAAGAATACAAAGGATAGGAGGAATGAATGTATTAATTTTCACCTTGTGAAATTCTAACAGAAAACAAGGTTATATATCCAATATCCTGTGATTAAAATATGGGCATAATTTTCTTGTAACTTTAAAAAGGAAATATTAAATAGACAACATTCTTCCTGGTACATATTCACATTTCCCATTAAATCTACTTATTTGTCAAATATATTGCCATTATTTCTGAAATAAATGCATTACTTTAATGAACAAATCTTGGATTCTCTGTTATATAGTCCATCCTCGCAAAAGGCAAAACACCATAGATTGATCTGTTTGCTTTTTAGACCAAATAGTCTCTAGGTTTGGGCTTCATGCTGGATGAAATGGTCCTTGATCATTGATCATCCACTATCAATGTCAAAGGGAACCAAATTCTAATTGCTTATAATTCTCACCATGAGAAAATTTTAAGTTGAGACATTCTAAATTCAAACCAACTATACCTTGTTCTCTCCTAAACAAAATATTCTGTGTTTTCTATGTGGATTTGTTTAAAAGAAGTATGGTAAAATCTTCACTGTGGGTTTCTGGAAAGAACAAACTCCTAATGAGCTAACTTTGCATGGTAAGGTAACAACAAAGTCAAACTTTAAACTTCCTCGCTCTTGATTTCACTGCAGAATCTACTCCTTTTCATCTAACTGCAAAGACACCAAAGATGACTCCTGGCTTCCAGGGAGGCAGTTCACATTGAGGGTTTGCAGAGCTGAGCTTGTTTATTTGCTGCACAAAGGTATTTGTCTCTGAGCAACAAAGGAAACCACCACATTGAGGTCACTCTAATTACTCATCTGTATGCAAGAAATAGTCTTCTGAAAGAACCCTTTCCACCCCTTTTTTAATTATGATTTGTTCTCTATCACTGAAGGGATTAAACTGAATGTGCCAAATCAAGGTAGAGATAATAGCACTTTGGAGTGCATTGACCATGTTCTTAAGCAAAATATGAATATGGTTTTTAAATCTTTTACCAAGACTTAAAATGAACTAAGAATGTACAGAGATCTTGTTGACACTTTTTTAAGGGGTTGGTTTAAAATTGTAGCTTCTTCTTATGTCACCAAGCATACCAAACAGCAAGAAAACAGACTTGTTTTATTAATTACAAAAGGTAACTGAAGCTACAGGGGGGTTGCATTGAATTTGAAATAATATATAGTGAATTTTAGGGAGATGTGTTCAAGAAAAACAAATCATTTTTGGTGAAATAATAAAAATTCTTATCAATTATAACGAGTACTTCATACATATAAAGTTTTATTTTTTTATAAAGGTTATTCAATAGCACTAATTCATTTGATCATCTGTGTAACTCTGGAAGTCACGTATAACATTGTTTGTGTTTCAAATAAGGAATTTGTAGCCCTTGTCATGCAGTGGTTGACTTCTAAGATCTTTATGCAAGATTCTGTAACAATGTCATATGTAAGTCAGAATTTGTGGCAATTTAAACTGCTTCCCTTAAAGTTGTTTTCTCTTTTCATTAATAGATTTATTTTACCTCCTAAGAAAATGAATTACATTAAAAAGACCATAAATAGAATGATTAAATTACCTAATAGAACACTACTTTTTAAGTGTTATAAAATACTTGAAAATATTCATTGACTATAGTGAAATTGATGAGCCAATTAAAATCATTCTAATTAATTGATCAAATTCACTTTCGTTGAGATTTTCATTAAGATGTAATCTGTGTGGACATAGTTTTAATGTTTGGACATTTTAAGAATTCCTTATATTTAGCCTTCACTTGCTCAGAATTAGGGAAAGCATTGGATGTAGAATGTTAGGCCAAGAATTATCTCCTTGAGTATCAATAGCCCTCAGAAAAAAATTAAAATTGGTCATTCAGTTACCTATTTTCATTTGTTTAATTATGCATTTACTACCTCAAAAATATGTATTTAGTGCCTGTTTTGTATTAGTAAAAGTGCTAGGCAGAGGGACTAGGTAATCAAGAATTATATGACACTTTCCAGAAGGAAAGACAAAGAAGTAAACAGATATAAATTGGAATGTAAGTTATAAAAATTTAGAGTGAAAATGTGGCTTTCTGAAATATGAAAGTACTGAAAAATTTATTAAGTGATTATTGGTAAAGTCTGTGGGTGAGCATGCCTGTGGCTTTAGTGATCTTCTTCATTTATAGTTTTCAAATGTATCAATTTAAAACTAGATTTCCACAAGAAACATATTTTTGGATATGAATATACAACTTGAAATATAAAAATTAAAAACAATAAAAATAATAATTTTTAAAATTGCAATAATATGAAGTCAAGTAGTGGAGAAGAGATTTTCCCCTAAAAATCGAGACAATAATTCTTCCACTGGAGAAAGTGATAATGCCTCGCTTCACAGATATTGGCAAATAAATACAGTTAATAACTGCAGGTTTTACTTAAATGCTAATATTAAAAAGTAACTTGTTATCAGTTTGGAAGTAAAACTAGGCCTCTTTTGTGAATAAACTCTAAGTAATAACTTAGTGAGACCATGACACTTGCAGACATATTAAAAAACAAAATGAAAGGGATGGAAGAAAATTACCAGCGTTTTGCAAACAAAAACAAAAAGTGTTGTCTAGGTACAAGACAATGAAAAGCAAAATCAAATAAGCAAGTGAAAGCATATTTGAAATTTTTTCAAGTCCTTTCAAGTTTGCCTTAGGAGTTGAAACTTCAGTAATTGGAAAAAAATTGGTGATGACTTTACCTATAGGTAATCCCAATCTATTTTTGAATTAAAAAAGAAAGCTAGAGAGCAAGTGTGAGAGAGAAGGAAAGAGATAGGACCAGTTTCCCATTCCCAAAAGATAGTTTCACAGAAGCAGAGGTAAAATGACATGGTTCACTGTTCCTAAGAAGATTATTTAGATACTAGGTAGTAAAAATAAGATTAACTGAGATGTTTAGATTATAGCTGAAAATGATTGAAAAATTTTAAAGTATCTTTTCACTCTATTTCTAAATATGTTGTTATATTATTTTTGGAAATGTATTAATTGTAAAATATTTTGTAGAAAACTACCAATGAATATATTTTTGACAGAAAAGCTGAATGTGCAAATGCAAAGGTGAAGCCAAGCCCACACTATACAAATCTTCAGATGTGTATCGTTGCAACAAGACCGTAGTAAATCCTGAACATGCAAACAAACACTGAATTTTCCAAGGTTGCCTTTTCTTAAGACATCGCCCTCTTGCTGTTATTGGAGCACTCATTATAGCAGTCAAAATGATAAATTTCTTCATGCGACCTGTTTGTGAGATGTTGGTATTATCTGTATCTAGGAAGCTAGTTACTATGTTGGTTTTCCTCAGGATCCACTTTCCATCTTCATCTTTCTTGCTCTGATCTTAGGAAGCAGATCCAGTGTCTCCCAAGCTATTTCATCAACCGGGCTCTTTTTTCGGTTTAGCCAATGGGAGGCGCTGGAGGGCAACAGGATGTGTTTTCATCCCTGCTCTGGGAACTGAAATTGGCATTGGCATCTACAGCCCCTCCAAGGCATCCCATCTCCAAGGCTCCAGCCCACATTGGGCTTCTTCTACAATACTATTTCCTTCATTTGCTCCTCTAGTCTTAGGCTTCCTTGAGGCTTTCTACCACTGCCATTCTCTGAGTGCCTAAACAGCCCTTCTTCTTTCCTCTAAAGAGGCCCTTCATGCAAGTCTCTACATCTGAGTAAAATTATATTTCCTGTTGAATTACTGATAATGTTTAACTTTCTCAATTAAATTTGATTAAATTTGAAGAAATTTGTTTAAGAATCGTATTGAAGGGTCAGTGACCACATAATAATATGTGGAGCCCAGGAGTTCAAGACCAGTCTGGCAACATGGCAAAACTCTGACTCTACAAAAGCAAAATACAAAAATGTAGCTGGGTATGGTGGCCTATGCCTATAATCCCAGCTTCTTGAGAGGCCGAGGTGGGGGGATCACTTGAGCCTGGGAGGCAGAGGTGGCAGTGAGCCGAGATAGCACCACTGCACTCCGGCCTGGGTAACACAGTGAGGCTCTGTCTCAAGAAAAGAAAAAAAACAAATGTATGTAGAGGCTACTGTTATAAAGTCTAACCTAGGAACAAGGCACAGAGAGTTTTAATAACATGATAAGAGTGGTAAGCTTAGCAAGTGCTTGAATGGTTCGTCTAGAATCAGGCTCTTAATTATTGGCTGGGCTGCTTCCAACACAAGTTAGCTGAACTCTTAGCAAGAACATTCATAATATAATCTAAATTTCTACCAACAAAGGACTGAAAATATCAGCCCCCTCAGTTGCTGAACTATGTATTTTACTCCACTAAATGCATTCTTTGTCAGTAAATGCTCAGATGCAAGGATAAAATTGTCGTTTGTATTAATACATGTCTTTAGTACTGGGACCTTTGGCTATCAGAATGCTTGAGTTACTAATTGTATTTACATGTTTGATTGCTCCCTTCTCCATTACAGATATTTTTTTCAGGAAATAGGGATTCTTTCTTTAGTGTTTAATATTGTGTTCTTGGTGCTTTGCAAAATACATGACACAGTCTTAATAAATATTTATTAAGTAAATAAACAAATACATGCATAAATTTATATATTAGTGGATTCTTACAATATCATCCTTATAAAATGGAGATAAAAATGCAAAGTTGCTGAACCTCATAGAAAGTGGTACAATTTTTAGAGTTGAGCTCAATTTCCCAAAATTAATGCATACGAATTCACAAGACTTTTTCCCATGAAGCTATGTTTCTTTCAGGTAGAAAACTTTCACTGCTCATTATGGTTAATAATTGTAAGCATTTGTATGTTTCTAAACAGACAAATACAGAGTAACGTGAAAAACTTTCTTGAACTTTTTTCAACAATTTATTAGAAAAAAATCAAACATACGAGAAGTTCAAAGAATGGCACATAATATCCATGTACAGCAATGTGACTGTGCAGTTAACACTTTCCCATGTGGTCATAATCACACATCACACTCCTTTACTCCAGCTCATCGACTCTCTCCGCCTCTTTCACCACCTCCTCCTCATTTGTCCTCTTTCTTTTTCTTCTCCTCCTTCTTCTTCTTTCTCTTCATTTTTGTCTGGATTCATTTGCCAGCAGGTTGCTTGCTGAAATCAATGCATATCATCACTAACTACTTCTGGGTACTCTTAAGTAGAGTTCAAAATGCATTTGCATTTTAGGTAAAATTTATGTAAAATAAAATGTACAGACATCAAGTGTTCTATTTGATGATTTTTTGACAAATGCATACAACTCTGTTACTTAGCCATCTATTCAGAATATTATACATTACCATTCCCCGAGAAAATTCTTCCATGACCCTTCTCAGGCAATCCCTACCACACCCTGACTGATATTTTCTATTCAGAAGAAACTAGTTGTGCCCACTCTATAACTGTCAGTGCCACCGTTCTCAGTATTTCTCAACTAGGGTGTTACTTTTTCTGGGGGTGATTTTACCTGTATTTAATAATGCTAGCCCCCACTGCCTTCTCCTCGTTTTTGTACAGATGTTCCCTCTGATCCATTCTGGAAGGTTCAGGAGTGTCTCTAATGGTTTCTTTAGACAGTTATTTCCTAACTAATATGTAAATTAAAGTTTACACAATCATCTATCTCTCCTAGTTATACTGTTTACATGTAAGCTTCCGTGATTTTATTTGTTTACCTTGTTGTACTGTGGTTTGTGGAGGATGTCTGAAGACAATTGCATCAAGACAGCTGCCACTACCCAACAGTAATCATCTGGTGTACTTTTCCGTTGCTTATATTATGTTCTAAAAATAAAACGTTGGATAATTAATGGTTATACTAAGGCAGATGTCTTCAAAATGGAGTGTTGAAGGAGAAAACATTAGAAATTCTTTACATTACTAATCTAAAAACATAAAAAATTAAATTTTAGTAAATGAACCAATGATTGTATGTGCATATAAATTATTAAAAACTTGCATGTTTATTGACACATTTATTATAAAAAATAACAGATAGTTGTATGAGAGCATTATGTAGAGTTCTGTTGAAGTTTTCATTTTAAGTATTTGTTAAGTTGGCTTTTTGACACATTGATCTTTTGACATATGAGTCTTCTTGACACATTGGCTTTTTAATATATATTCTCTTGGTGGGGAGGTCCATTTATGTGTCATTTTGCTACAATTGAGGTTTGTGAGGAAAATGTTTTAAAAAAAACCATCTAAACAACCACTGGTAGTACATACTCAAAAATAAACATCAAATGTAATAGAACAGCAGAATAAATATATAATATAGTCATGTTTCTTTCTTTCTGCTAATTGACAAATGTTGAGACTATTCTTAATGGCATGAAATGACAAAAATGTTTTTGTCTATTTTTACTAGATTAACCACTGATAGGTATCTTCATACTTGGTGGTTCAGTTGTTTGACTCTGTGATTAGATGGAAAGTGATGTTATTTAAATGGACTGGGATTCAAATCCTTGTTTGATTGTTGATATACAGAAAAATCAGATAAATCTATTAGTCAATGACAAGTTACTAGGTACAGACAACTAGATTGTTTAGTGACAAGAGCAGGAGAATTTGGGAATAATAGGAAGGAGAGTAAGAACTAGTAATAGAGGGAGTAGAATACAGGTTTTAAGAGGATTTGGAAAATAATTACAGAATTTATAATGATAATGTAGGAGCTACATTGCTCCCAAATTCTCTACTTATTTATGTTGCTTTTGTTATGTTTTTTTTTTCCATGTATCAATGCTTTAAAAACTGGCAACTGGGCCTGAATGCATTTTCATTAGCTATAATAATAATAAAATATTATTTCAGTAGAGGCTCAAGAGAAGGTACAACATAAAGATGGCAAATATGAGTCATACTACTCTTTATACTGAATGAAAGATATCTTTTCTTCATCAAAACAGTCTGCAGCATTCAACCCTCACAAGAATTCTCATCACAGTGTTCTCAGAAGATAAAAATCAATCAACCGAAGTTGCTATTTAGCAAAGATCTTTTGCATTTCCTAAAATAAAAAAGGTAAAATTTTAATTGAATATTATGATTTTACAGACAAAGATCAGCATTGACCTAGATCTCAGCAAAATTGAGGCTAAGACCTCAGGGATAGAATCATGAAGATCACAGTGGAATCATTGTGAAGAATGAACCTCAAACATGGTACTTAATTCATTCAAGAATATTTGGGACTTGCTATGAAGTGTGAAAAGATCAAGTTAGGAATAATAGCACTCAAACTTCAGGAGCTAGAGTCTGAGATAAGCTAGAGCCTGAGATAGGCTTTTCATTTCTATGTTTACAAAAGAAGCTCAAAAAAAAAAAAAAAAAAAAAAAAACTTGAAAGATCTCAGATCTTTAGGGACTATTCTAATTTTTCATATCAGTGGAACCATTTTTAATTACCCAAGAGCTCCTGGAGATTTGCTGACTGTTACAGCAATATTATATGTGACCCACAGACTAGTGGCTCAGCTAGGCCTACAGAATATTTCTGTGTGGGGGAAAATTTCCCAGAGCCAAAGATTCCCTCCGGTTGGAGCCTTCTTTACTAGACTATGACCATGTACCTCTTCAATAACCTTCTGTAATCTTTACATTACCAAAATAAAGTCATGAGTTGAACAGATAAGAGAGATCACTTTTTTCTTCTGATACTTAGGGCTACCTGTCTGCTTGATTAAACTCTCAGTCCGTTTGAAAAAAACATGGCACAATTTCTGGCTTGAAGATGGCTAGAGCACGAGAGCCATGCTTACAGTTTATAGTCATATTAAAGTATATTTGATAGTAGGTAGACACTTTTTCATTACTGCTATTTTTAATAAAACTAGTCATTTTCCACCTGGCTAACTTCACAAGTGATACCTCTCCCTAGAAAAATTCTGGCTGTGACCAGCAGTGAGAAACATAGCATAACTATAATTTTATACAATGTTACCCACTCTCAACATCCCCACTCCTCACCCCCCTCTCATTTTTTTCTATTGGGTATAAAGCATTTTTTCTACTGGGTGAACTTTATTCACCCAGCTAATTTGATAAACACAGGCAAAAGGAGAAAATTAAAACTTTAATCTGGATAGTAATATAGGTATCTTTTACACATCCACACTGACAGAGAATAAAAGGAAAATATTGTCATCAAGGTTTAAATGAATTTCCTTATATGGGTGCATGTGTGTGTGTTATGTGTATTAATTTGTAAATTTGAATTATTTTAAACAGCCTCAATTTATTTCAAGGTGATGAGTTACACATGATTGGTAAGGGATAAACATTATTTTACAAGAACAACATCTATTATTAGAAACAAAGTTTATATTTTACTTGGAATTACTGTCAATTATATATATAATATAACGTATATATATGTACTGTCAATTTATATATATATGTATGTGTGTATATATATGTATATATTTTTAAAACGTGTTTATATACACACACACATTGCAAACATTCCTGGTGGGAGCAGGTGGGTTAGACTTGGATGCTGTGCTGGCTCTTTCTTCAGTTGCCATCAACAGAGTCTTCTCACTTACTCAACAGCAAGTCTACAACTGTCTACATTTTTTGGTTCTAATTAACTCAAATGTGTCTCTTCTAAAAATAAAAGACGTTTATTTTCAGTGCTTGCCTTTCAAATATTTAATAGAATTCCCATGGGTAAGCAAAATTTAAATGGTGTGGGTGTAGAGTGAAGAGTGTTTAAGAAAAAGAATTAGTCACAAAATGTCATGAGTTGAAATTGGGACTTTTACGAATTAAGCTCATTATAGTTAAGGTAGCTTATATCCCGCATGGTACGTTACATGATATGAAATTCTCTAATCGTAGACATTCAGGTTCACGAAGACGGGTTGAGGTAGAGGGGCTATAAAATTGGGGAATTATAATTTAATTTATAAATAATTCTGAAAACATGAAAATATTTTTGCTTCTAATTATTTAATTTACATATCATCTCAATTCTCATCTCATTAATTTTCATGTTAAACTAATAATTACAGTATAATAGAAATAAAATACCACTGATCTGAGAATTGAGAAATGTGAGTTAAATAAAGAAGCTTCAATGTTCGATTTCTCATCTGGACACCAGCCAGCATAGTCTGCCCCCATCCACACACATCCGTCTGCTGATCTGTGATGTTACCTTTCTTCTTACTCAGGCAACATTTAGGGTATTTGATGTTATATTCTAGAAAAGGAGTGAGAGAGGGAATAAAGAGCGAAATAGAATAGTGAGTAGTCAGCTTCGGGGCTTCTGATAATGTTTTTAAAAATAAGAAAAACAATTTTGAGCAAAAGCTTCTGAACTTAAGATCTTGGCTTTTGGAACATGAAGTTCACAACCAAGAGAGGTTGAATAATCAGAAGAAAACAAATTACTTCTGTACACAAATACTTTTGAGGATTGGATAAAAAAATACATTATAAAATGAGATGGAAAAGAGAAACTACTGGGTCTGGGATGCAGAAACAAAGCAGGCAGAGATAATCAGTGGACAGAGACATCCTAAGCATGATGAGGGCTATTCATTGTCACTGCTAGGATGTCACGTAGGAACATATTCAGGATCTAAAATTTTTTAATCTGCATGTGACTGAGCATCTTAGGCCACCAGTTCTGAGAAATGTTAATATTTTACCTCTACTTTGTCACTCACTCTCTACCATCAAAACAACAAGCATATTTCCCATTGAGCATCTAAGAGGGATTGTTTGTGTAAGAAACTTCATAACTTGCCAACACCATTGAACTTACATTTCTTATATTTTATAGCGCATTATAAAGGCACCTCCAACAGTCAGGATAATTCAGGAATGAAAAGTGAAAGCCCACGGAGTGCCTAGTTATTAGACATCTCTGAGTTGGAGCTAGATATGAAACAAAAGATGCTATGTGAGGTGGCGCATAGATCCTATTTTTGTTTTTTAGTGTTAGTGAAATGCCAGCCCTTCTCACGTAACTGAAAGTGTCCCATTTAAAATGAATATAATGACTATATATGTTTGAGAAATTCTTAGTTACTGCAGGATTTCACAAAGCCTTTGATATCCTAATATATTCTGCAAACCTTCAAGGGAGAAAAAAAGTATACAGGACTTCCCAAACTTAATTAGCCATGGAAACTCTTTGATTTACTCTTCATGTTTAGAAAAATCTATTCACATCTTACAGAACATTTTTTTTTTAACAGCTGGGAAATGATGGAGCAAATGGCCACTAAGTTCCACTAAGCTCTAAGATTTTCTGACTCTTTGATCACATTTTTCTTCTTGTGCCTAAGCAAACAAAAGTAAATGGGACAGATCAGAGTAGCATAGATAATTCAGAAAAAGACATTAGGATATATAAAATTTGTATATATAAAAGCCAGAAACTTTGTAAACCATGGACAGAACAAGAGACTGTTAATGTGCAAATGGTAAGTAGAAAATAACTTCTTTTTTCTTTATACATTTTGTATTGCTTGTTATGCATATTTTACAATTAAATTAAAATTAGATAAAACCTTCAAAAGTAATTTGCATAAACAATTTTAAGGTCGGGGACGGTGGCTCACCCCTGTAATCCCAGCACTTTGGGAGGCAGAGGTGGGCAGATCACCTGAGGTCAGGAATTTGAAACTAGACTGCCCAAAATGCTGAAAGCCCTTCTCTATTAAAAATACAAAAATTAGTCAGGCACTGTGGCACCTGCCTGTAATCCCAGCTACGTGGGAGGCTGAAGCAGAAGAATTGCTTGAGCCTGGGAGGCAGAGGTGGCAGTGAGCTGAGATAGCACCACTGCACTCCAGCCTGAGCGACACAGGGAGACTCCATCTCAACAAACAGACAAACGAACAAACAAAAAAAGACAAAATTTTAAATGACACAAAATTTCAAAAAGAAATCACAATAAAAATGTAAATACACATTCATTGCAAATAAGACAAAATGTTAATATCCTTAGTATTTCAGCTCAATATAATATTTAAGGAGTTGAATAAGCTCAGTGAGAAAAACACAGAATCAGCAAAAGATAAACTGGGAATAAGTGTCAGACAATTTAGGAAAGAAGAAATATCTAAATAGATGTTCAAATTTACAACAATTTGGAGAAATAATTATAAATACAAAGTTACTACCTGTCACCTTTCTAATTAGCAAAGATGTACTTAAAATGTTGGTGAGAGTACAGCATGAAAAACACTACATTCTGTTGACAGGAGTGTAAATTAGCACATATTTTTGGAAAGATCTTTGACAGCTTATTTTAAGTTATATAAAAAATTAATGTATTATGATCAAAAGATTGTAACTTTAGAAATATATCTTAAGAAAAATGTTATAATACAAAAAATATGAATAAATTTGAAGAACTATAGTCACTGTGCATAATTATAAATTAAAAATTAATACTAAGAAAGCAACTTGTAACCAAACAAAAAAGGAGACAACATTAAAAGTGATTCTTTACTCTTTTTAATTACAAGACAAGATGCATTAAGTGTCTTCATATGTTTAAAAAATTATAAGCATATAATGCGAGGTAACATTTTTGTATACTATTCTGATTTTAGTATAAAGTATAAGATATAAATAAATGATATTACTGTAGTAGAAATACTACAATATCATTGGAGTTAGAAATGAAATGTTACTTTGAATAAATGTCTATATTGTCTATTTTTCATAACGAGTACTGATTTTATAATCTGATATGAAATAATTTATAAAAGTAAAGGAAAATAACTGCTTGGATATATATTTGCTTTTTAAGGTGTTTACTTATTCTAATGTCATTTTTGCAGTAACTCTAGTAGATTGATGCAATTATTGTTTTCTAAGTTCAGTAATTTAGAATGTAAAGGAAAATAAAAATTTCAGGCTCCTAAACTCATTACACCAAACGGAAAGTTAAGCTTGGAGACTGAATCATGCAACATGCCCACGTTTTTTTGAAATGATAGCTATTACTTCACAACTTTGATCAAAGCATTATCCATTAGCCAGACCCCCAAAGAAAGGCAAAAGGCCTCAGGCATCTCCAGATGCTTGCTGGCCACAAAATTTTTCAAGACGCATATACTCTCATAAAACAAGGACATGCCAGTTACAGCTTTAGGTCTGCAACCCAAGTCTGGCTCCTAAAACTAAAGTCTGTTAATTTTCACACTGATAATGCTTATCTTTCCAGGTATGGAACAAAGACAAGATGACATCAATCGTTTCTTCCTTTATCCCTCCTTCTTCCTTCTTCTCTTCTGTGCTTTAAGGAACTGTATAAATACTAAACCTCCTGAGAAACTCTTCAGAAGACACCAGCCAAGGTGACTTATGTTTTTCCAGGTGTGCCCGCAAACTCTAGCTTAATAAACCTCTATTGATTGAGACTCTTGCCTTGGTCACTCATTTCTTTTAACTGGTATATATTTGATGCAACTGCACCTAGATCTCCCAGCTCAAATCCTGTGTTCCTTTTTCTTTCTCACATACCCTTGTGTATTGATTAAGAATTGACCCTTTGTATGTGTGTTTCTTGCATAGCAATTGCTATCTTTATTCTGATATGCTTATCTTCTTGTGGTTACAGATTAAATCACTGCTCCTGAGAGCTAGGGACAGAATCACCCTTGAAAAATGGAGATACTCACAATATCAGTCGTTATTGAATGTGATAAATTTTTTCTTCTCCTTTTTAAAAAAGTAAATTCTTATTGTTTTAATGAAAGATATTGAGGAATTTTTTTCTAGTAGAAAAATATGGGCATTAGGTGTCATTAAAGTTAAAATTAAAATTCAGAATTGTTCAATCTGAAAGCAACATTTTATAGCTTTACAAATTAATTCTTGGATCTTAAATCAAAGGCCACCACTTAGTGATTAAAAACAGTATGTCCTCAAATGGGTGAATTATGTGGTATGTGAATTATGTTTCAATAAATCTACTTCAAAACAAAACAAAATGTATAACATTTAAACTGAGACAAAGCATTTGATCTATCAATGAAAAGGAATTAAGAAAACAGAAAAATGTATACATATTTTATGAGCTTATTCTTATTTCTGTCATTGTGTGTACATACATATATATACATATATATATCAGTATACGTCTATATCAATATATGTATCAATGTACATGTGTAAATATACCCACATATATACATTGTGTGTATAGATATATGTACACACACACATACATGATGGCAGAAATAAATAAGAATATAGAAGTTAGTAAATAATATAAATAACATCAACTAAAAGTAAAAGTTTTCAGATTAAAATGTAAGATACAATAATATGTTCTCTATAAAAGATGTGCTTTTAAAAAAGACAAGCAAATGTTAAAAACTAAAACCAATGAACCAGGTGAATATGAGGAGAGCAATGTGCTAGAAATCCTACATTCGGTCAAAATAAAATTGGGAAGTATCAGAAAATATGGTTAAAAAAGAAATAGACGAGAGTAAACATAACCCAGAATACAGCCTCAATGTATATTGAACCAGTGACCGCAGTACAGAAAAACACAGAACATTTTTACCTGAAAATCTTAATATATCTTTGTCAGAAGGTGGTAGAACAAAAAGAATAAAAGTAAGATTCATAAAGAAGATGTCTAGCTTCAGCTTCAACATGTAGAGTGTGAAGTTGTCACTCTCATTCTAAAAACAAGAAAAAGTCTAACAGACTAATGACTTTTCTCAGACCCTTCAGGGATTAGAGCTTAGAGGGCAAACCACCACAAATCCAGAGTCACAGCCAAGGTCAGTTTACCTGAAGCAGAAGCCATAAACTAGTAGGTACACTTAAATGGTAGTTTTGATTACTTTCTGTAGGCTGTGTGTAGATAATCATGAGAGTGAGAAACCGTCTGAGGGCAGCAGTCACCAATAGGGTGTCTCCCAGTCTTGAATGAGGATATCAATTTACCTCGAGAAAACCCATTAGATTCTCACATAATAATGCCAAGAAATACCCTGGCTGGCAGTGAGAGGGAATAAATGTCCACAACCAAGACATACATGTGCATGGAAAAATACTTTACCAGAGCCTTATCTAACCTGGGGAAGACACATTCCTAATATTCAGCCTCCCCATAGCCATTTTGTTTCACCAAAGGGGAGGGAAGCCACACCACTGAAGAAATACTGGTGAAGGTTACACCTCTAAAACACACTAAAAAACTGATATTTTGTCATAGAATTGTATTATAAGATTGTAGATGTCCTCCACATTTTATCACCACATTAAAGTGCTCCAGGGTAACAATGTTGAACTGCAGTTGAACCAGCTGCAAGATGCAGACTCTCTCAGAAGGAGATTACTGAGGGAAACCCAAAGTCAAGAGTCATATGGACCAGTAGAACAGGCTAGAGAACTAGAAATAAAGCCACACACCTACAGTCATCTGATCTGCCACAAAGCTGACAGTAATAAGCAATGGGGAAAGGACTCTCTAGTTAACAAACAGTGCCAGGATAACTGGCTAGCCATATGCAGAAGACTGAAACTGGACTCTTGTCTTTAACCATATACAAAAATCAATTCAAAATGGATGAAAACATAAAACATAGGGATGAAAACATAGAATATACCATTTTGGACATTGGCCCTGGCAAAAACTTCATGATGAAAACTCCAAAAGTAATTGCTACAAAAACAAAAATTGACAACTGGAATCTAATAAAACTAAAGAGCTTTTTTACAGCGAAAGAAACCGTCAACAGAGTAAAGAGGCAACCTACAAAATGGGAGAAAATACTTGTAAACTAGACATCCAACAAAGGTCAGTTGTCCAGAAGGAATAAAGAACTTAACAAGCAAAAAAAAAAAAAACAAAAACAACAACAACAACAACAAAAAAACTTCATTAGAAAATGAGCAAAGGCATGAAAAGACAATTCTCAAAAGAAAACATACATGCAGCCAGCAAGCATATTAAAAAATGCCCAATATCACAATCATTAGGGAAATGAAAATCAAAACCACAATGAGATACCATCCCACATCAGTCAGAATGGCTATTACTAAAAAGTCAAAAAATAAGAGATGCTGGAGCCATTGTAGAGGAAAGAGCATACTTACACACTGCTGGTGGGAATGTAAATTAGTTCAATCACTATGGAAAGCAGTCTTGAGATTTTTCTCAGAACTTAGAACCATTTGACCCAGCAATCTCATTAGTGGGTGAATACATACATGGACACTCAGCTCCTTGCTTCTTATAAGTAGTTGATTTGGTCTATCCAGTGCAAATATTTGATATCTCCATTGCCAGACCATGCCATCAAATGTCAATGTCCTTTTATCTAAAAGGAAGTAGAGAACTTAATGTTTTTAAATTTAATCAGTTTAAAGAGCCAGTCCCAGCAACTCCATGATATGGTTCCAATCTGTGTCTCCACCAAATCTTACAATGAATTGTAATCCCCAATGTTAGACATGGGACCTGGTGAGAGATGATTGGATCATGGGTGTGGATCCTTGATGCATAGTTTAGTACCATCGCTTTGGTGCTGTTCTCATGAAACTGAGTGAGTTTTTGTGAGATCCGGTTGTTTAAAAGTGTGTAGCTGCCCTCCCCGCGACCCAGGCTTCGCTCTCTTGCTCCTGCTGCTGCCATGTAAGACGGCTGCTCCCTATTTGCCTTCTGCCATAATTGGAAGTTTCCTGAGGCCTCCACAGAAAAAAAGCAGATGTCAGCATCATGCATCATGTATAGCCTGCGGAACCATGAGCCAATCAAACCTCTTTTCTTTATAAATTGCTCTGTCTTAAGTATTTCTTTATAACAATGAGAGAACAGCCTCATAGAGAAGATTGTTACTGAGGAGTGGGGCATTGCTATGAAGATACCTAAAAATTTGGAAGTGACTTTGGAACTGGGTAATGGCAGAGGTTGGAAGAGTTTGGGGGGCTTGGAATAAGATAGAAAGATGAGAGCCAGTTTGGAATTTCCTAAAGACTGACTAAATGGTTGTGACCTAAATGCTGGTAGAGATATGGAATGTAAAGTTCAGGCAGAGGAAGTCTCAGAAGGAGACTTCCCATCTGAGAAGTCTTTTCCACATCCTCTGAAATCTAGGTGGATGCTCACAAGCCTCAACTCTTGCACTGTGCACACCCACATGCTTAAAACCACATGGAAGCTGCCATGTGGACAGGAACTTATTGGGAACTGGAACAAAGGTCACTTTTCTCATCCCTTAGCAAAGAACTTGGCTGCATTGTGTCCCTACTTGAGAATCTATAGAACTTTAACCTTGAGAGAGATGATTTAAGATAGCTGGTAGAATAAATATCTAAGCAGCAAAGCATTCAAAGTGTACCCTCGCTGCTTCTAACAACCTATCTCATATGTGTGAGCAAAGAAATTCCCAAAGTTGAAAATTATATTTAAAGGGGAGGCAGAGTATAAAAGTTTGGAAAATGTGCAGCCTGGCCATGTGGTAGAAAAAAAGCCAATTTTCAGGGCAGGAATGCAAATAGGCTGCAGAAATTTGTATAACTGAAAGAAAGGTAAGTGCTAATAGCAAAGACAATCAAGAAAAAACCTTAAAGGCAATTCAGGGGCATCCCTCCCATCACAGGTGAGGCCTGGGAGGACTGAGTGGTTTTGTGGTGAGGCTTAGGATCCCACTGCCCTGCACAGCCTCAAGACTTTGCTCCCTGAATCCCAACTGCTCCAGTTCCAGCTGCAGCACAAAGGGGTCCAGGTACAGCTTGTGCCACAGTTTCAGAGGATGCAAGCCATAAGTCTTTGACAGCTTCCATGTGGTTTTAAGCATGTGGGTGTGCAGAGTGCAAGAGTTGAGGTTTGTGAGCCTCCACCTAGATTTCAGAGGATGTATGGAAAAGTCTAGGTGCCAGGCAGAACTGGATAGCAGGCAGAGGTTGGAAGAGTTTGGGGGGCTTGGAAGAAGCAAGGATGAAGCCCTTGTGAAGAACCTCTACCAGAGCCGAGGAGGAGAAATGTGGGGTTGGCGCCCCCCAGAGTCCTCACTGGGACACTACCTAGTGCAGCTGTGAGAAGAGGGTCACCATCCTCCAGACCCCAGAATGTTAGCTCCATTGGAAGCTTGCATCCTGAGAATGAAAAAGCCACAGTCACTCAACATATCATGAGAGCAGCCATTGGGTCTGAACCCTTCACAGCTATAGGGGTGGAGTATCCAAGGACCTTGGAAACTCACCCCTTGCATCAGGCATCAGTGTGCCCTGGATGTGGGACTTGGAGTCAAAGGAGATTATTGTGGATCTTTAAAATTTAATGACTCACCTACTGGATTTTGGATTTGCATTTCTTTTGGTGCCCATTTCTTTTGGTGATCTCTCACTTTTGGAACAGGTGTATTTACCCAATGCCTGTCCCCTTATTGTTTCTTGAAAGTAACTAAGTTGTTTTTTTATTTTACAGCTCATAGACAGAAGGAACTTGTCTCAGATGAGACCTTGAGCTTTGACATTTTCAGTTAATGCTAAAATGAGTTAAGACTTTGGAGACTGTTGGGAAGACATGATTGTATTTTGTGATGTAAGAATGACAAGAGATTTGAAAAGAACCAGGGGCAGAATGATGTGGTTTGGATCTGTGTCCACACCAAATCTCATGACAAATTGTAATCTCCAATGTTGGAAGTGGGGCTGGGTGGGAGATGTTTGGATCATGGTGGTGGATCCTTCATAAATAGCTTAGCACCATCCCTTTGAGGCTGTTCTCATCACAGTGAATGAGTTCTTGCGAGGGCTAGTTATTTAAGAGTGTGTAGCACTTTACCCTGCTCTCTCTTATTCCTGCCATGTAAGACGTCAGTTCCTCTTTGCCTTGTGCAATAATTAGAGTTTCCTGAGGCCTCCCCAGAAGCTGAGTAGATGCCAGCATCTTGCTTCCTGTACAGCCTGTGAAGCTACAAGTCAATTAAACATCTTTTCTTTATAAATTACCCAGTCTGTCTTTTTTTTATTTTTGAGACAGAGTCTCATTTTGTTGCCCAAGCTTGCAGTGCATTGGTGTGATCTCGACTCACTGAAACCTCCGCCTCCTGAGTTCAAGTGATTCTCCTGCCTTCACCTCCTGAGTAGTTGATTTCACTATGTAGGCCAAGCTGGATCTTGAACTCCAAATCTCAAGTGTTCCACCCTCCTCAGCCTCCCAAAGAGGTATTCCTTTATAGCAATGGGAGGACAGCCTAATACACCCAAATTATTAATTCAATTTATTATTAAAATTAACCTTCTGTAGAACAACTCTTGGTACCAAAATCTTCATTACTCCGGGTTCTCCAGAGAAACAGAACCAATGGAATATCTATCTATCAATTTAGATTTGGAAAAGAAGAGAGAAAATGTGTTAGATTTCTCATAGGTGTTGACTCACATAATTAAGGAGGCTGATATTTTGAAGAGCCTCCATAATATGGAGAACTCCCATGATGCACTTTCTGCAAGTTGGACACCTAAGAAAGCTGATGGTGTAGTTCAAAGATTTGAGAGCTCGAAAGCCAATGGTGCAGATTCCATGGTGCGTCTGAAGGCCTGAGAATCAAGAACATTGAGAGCAGGGGAAGATCAATGTCCTAGCTCAAGCAGATAGGCAGAGAGCAAATTCAACCTTCCTCTGCCATTTTATTCTATTTTAGCCCTCAGTGGATTGGATGATACTTGTCTACACTGGGGAATGTAATTTGCTTTACTCGATTCAGCAATTCAAATGCTGACCTCTTCGAGAATCACCCTCACAAATATGTAAAGAAAAAACGTTTAGTCCAATATTATGGCACCTTTTGGCCCAGTTTAGTTGACAAATAAAATTAGCCATCATAGAAATCATACAAAATGTATTCTCAGATCATGATAAAATTCATCTAGAAATTAATAACAGAAATATAGATGAAATATCCTCAAATGCTTGGAAATTAAACAATATGCTTCTAAATAACACATGGATCAAGAGTTGTTAAAAAATGTTTTCAAAATTTGTGACTAAATAAAAAGTTAAATAATTTTTAAAAATGTGTGGGATATAGTAAAAGCAGAGTTGATAAGCAGAATTTATAAGATCGAATGCATATATTAGATTTTAAAATATTTAAAATAATAAGCTTCTAGCTTAGGAATTTAGAAAAAAGAATATTTAAGTCTAAAGAATGTAGAATAAAATAAATATTAAAATTTGAGCAGAGATTAATGAAACTGAAAACAGAAAAACAATAGAAAAAAATCAACATAAACAAAAGCTGGATCTGTGTCTCAAGGCTGTAACCTTGTGCTTCTCTGAAAAGATCAATATCACTGAAAAACTCTAACAAGAATAGAAAAGTGGAGATAAAAATTACCAATTTTATGGCTGGGTGCGATGGCTCACGCCTGTAACCCCCTACTTTGGGACACTGAGGCAGATGGAAATGTGAGGCCAGGAGTCTAAGACGAGCCTGGCCAACATGGTGAAACCTCGTCTCGCCTGAAAATGCAAGAATTAGCCAGGCATGGTGGTGCGCATGTGTAATTCCAGCTACTAGATGGGGCTAAGCCAGGAGAATTGCTTGAACCCAGGAGGCCGAGGTTGCAGTGAGCAGTGCATGCCAATGCACTGCAGCCTGGAAAGAGAGTGAGACCCCATCTCAAACGAAAACAAAACCAAAAACAAATTACTCATATTGTAAATGAAAGAAGTAAACACTGATGATCTCCTGGATGTTAAAAAAGATGATAAAGAATACTGTGAACAACTCTATGTTCCCCACCTCAATGATTTAGATAAAATGAAAAAAATTCTTGAAAAATATAAATAGGCAACACTCACATGGGGAGAAATAGAATATAAGAAGACCAATAGCTGTCAAAGAAATTGAGTTAATAATTAGTACACTTCCAGAAAAAAGAAATGACCAGGCCAAAATAGTTTACTGGTGAATTCTTCCAAACATTCAAGGAAGCAAAGATCCATTCTCCACCATGTCTTTTAGAAAACAGAAGCAGAAGAAACACATTCTAACCCCCCCTCCAAGGCCAGCATTGCCCAATACCAAACCTGATAAAGACATTAGAAGGACAGAAAAGTACAGAATATTATCTTTTATGAACATAGATACAATTATGCTTTTTAAACATTGTGAGTTATGATGATATGTCTTGTGACTTATCCTTGTATGCTTGAAAAACTGAGTAAATTTGTTTACATAATAATTTTTAAAATATACTTTGCATTTAGAAAACAGGCCACATAACATGTTTGTATCTATGTTGATAGTGAAATAAACTCTAAATACTAGTTGCACATAATTTTTTTGTAATCTAGATTAGACTAGCTTCACATGATAAGTTAAACAGTTTATATTTTAATTAAGAAAAATATATAAGGTAGTTGTACATCTAAAAGTTTTGGCAATCATTTTTAGTAAAAAAGAAGTGTAAAAGAATGTCCTAATCACCATTATGGCTATGTTCCAAAATTTATAGCAATCATTACACTTAACAAATAAAATCTTCATGTATTTTTTCAAATTGGGAAAAAATGCCTTTGCCCCAGACTTGCACAACTGTTTATCATTCTATTGATAATAACAGACCTCATCTCAAATAGAAGGCTTGATTCTGAAACATGGAGTGACATAACTTATAAACAAAAAGAAATAATAAGTATAAATATTGAAAGGAAAGAGAAAATACAGAAAAAATATTAGGATAAGAGAAATTGTTAAGAAGTAGCAACATAGAATCAACTTACAAAAAAAAGACATAATTTTACTACAACAACAATAGCCAACTATAAATTAAAATCCAAATAAGATATCATTTGCAACTGCAGCAAAGTTCATAAAAGGTCTAGGAATTGACTAACATTAAAAAAGATTCTTATATACATAATTTTGTGCATTAATAAAATACAAAGAAGATAATCTGGATAAGGCACATGCACATGTTCTAATAGGGAAAACAAGTTTAATCATAGGGATTTTTCTCAAATTAGTATAAAAATATGAGTACAAATAAAAATTGTAGTGCAATATTTTTGGAAGAATATGATAACCTTACTCTAGAATCAATATGAAAGATTTAAGATTAACAAAATCATTCTGAAAAAAAATAAGAGTAATTTGCCGTAAAAATAATAGGATATACTAAAATGCCTTAATAATAAACACATTGTTGTACTGGAAAATAAAAGTATAAGTAGAACAAGGAACAGCAGGGTCGGGGAGGTGGATTGGGGAGGGACAGCATTAGGAGAATTACCTAATGTAGATGACGGGGCAATGGATGCAGCAAACCACTATCATGGCACATGTATACCTATGTAACAAACCTCCACGATCTGCACATGTACCCAGAACTTAAAGTACAATAAATAAACAAAATAAATAAAAAAAGAACAAGGTAAGAAAATAGAAACCCCAGGAACAAATATATTATATTTATTACATATATGTATTGTAACAAATGAGTTCTAATGATCAGTAAGAAGGGTTGGGTAATATAATAGATATTTTACAAAAACTGGTTCCCCACTTTACCACATATAAATATTAGGCACAGTGAGTAAGTAAAAAGCATAATATAAACATGTACTAGAAAAAAATTGAAAAATTAAAACTTTAGAAAAAATTAGAACAATCTATTTTTTGGATGGTATCCCTTCAAGAATGCTTAATTGGAATATCAATCAGAAGCATGAACTATAAGGAAAGAGAGAAAGAGACAAACAAATGAACACAGAGAGAGACAGAGAAAGTGAGATGTGGGTAGGGACAGGAGAAGAGATTTGTTTACATCAAAATAATCGATTTCTGTTCACTAAAGAAAACCTTGAAAAAACGTAATGCATAAATGACAGTTTATGTTATACATAAAATTGGCAGAAGAGATACAGAATTTCTGCAAATGAACATGTCTGGAATAAATGGGCAAAACATAAAATACATGAAAAGATCATTTATATGAGAAGAAACTCAAATAGCTTATATGTTAGTAAAATATTTAGTATTATTAATAATAAGAAAAATGTAATGATATGAAAATAACAATAAAACATCACCTTATATTAGAAAACTACATAGTCTCTAGTATTGGCAATAATGTGGACCTCTACATTGTCAAGGGAAATGCAGACTGATGCATCAATTAGACAAAAAGAGGAAGCATTCTTTTTCTTTTCTTTTGAGACTGAGTCTAGCTCTTGTCGCCTATGCTGGAGTGCAGTGGTGCGATCTCTGCTCACTGCAACTTTTGCCTCCTGGGTTCAAGCAATTCTTCTGCCTCAGCCTCCTGAGCAGCTGGGATTATAGGCAGCCACTACCATGCCCAGCTAATTTTTGTATTTTTTTTAGGAGGTTTCGCCATGTTGGCCAAGCTGTTCTTGAACTCCTGACCTCAGGTTATCTGCCAGCTTTGGCTTCTCAAAGTGCTGTGATTACAAGCATGAGCTACCATATCAGGCTGAGGAAGTACTCTTGAACTCAATATACAGAGAACCAGAAATCCAGCAATTCTACTGCTGAACGTAAACCTTACAGAAATTCTTACATATATATTGACACACATGCAGAAACAAGTTTGAAGATATTTATCATCAGTGTTAGTGATTGCAAGCATTTGGAGGGTTAAACCTATGCATCCATCATCAGGTAAGTAGATGCATAAAATGTAGCAATGCAAACTAAATTGAAATATGTTCACACATAGGAATAAGGTTAGAATTTAAAAAGTAAGTGTTGAGTGAAAACAAGTAAGAAATATAATAATATTCTCAAGTAAATAAAATTTATGCAACAGAATAATTTACAATTTGCAATAATGCATACTGTCTCAATTTGATAACTTTACGCAACAGAGCCAGAAGCAAATTATAAGTGTTTAGTCTTTACTGAAAGGTACAATCTCAAAAAAAAAAAAAAAAATAGAAGTGAGGTACAGAAGCAAGGGATGCTAAAACAGAGTGATGCATTCCTGTTCTGGCTACCTCTTCATAATGAGTTACGAAAAGGCACAATTTGTCTCTCATGTGTCATGCATATGTGCTCGGACAGACATTTCTGGACAGGTACCATGGGAAAAAAAAAACTGTGCTTTGTAAGAGTTAACAGGAGGTTGGAATGGAGACAGAATTAGTTATCTAGGTCACTTACACCTCCTGTTTCAATTGGTCAAAATTTTTCTCTCAGGGAGTTAACTATACCTCACTTTAAGGTTGAGGAAGAGAATTGGTCTCTGGGGAAAACAGATCCCATGCCGTGTGGTTTGGTACTTTGTGTTGTGCTGGGAGAACTGAAAGCTCCTAAGTGGAATCATTGGGCTATAACATTGACTGAGGTAGAAGAAGTGGGTAGGTTCAAGGAAGAAGTGACTGTGAGGAGATATATGTCATAATCGGCACATATGCAAACAAAATGATATATATTCAACATATTAAAGTGGGTGTCCATGCTGAGGAGGCAAGAAGGAGTGGGGAAAGTGAATAAAAGGAGGTAAGTAAAACAAGGGAGTGCTTGTTGGGAACAAGAGTGATAATGGGTCATGAACTAGAGTCTAATTAAATTGATCTCTGATGTAGTTTAGATCTATGTTCCCACCCAAATCTCACGCTGAATTGTAATACCCAGTGTTGGAGGTGAGGGACTGGAGGGAAGTGATTGGACACTGGGGGTAGATTTCTCAAAGCTGATTTAGCACCATTCACTTGGTGCTGTCCTTGTAATAGTGAAAAATTTCCTAATATCTTATCTGGCTATTTAAAAGAGTTTGACACCTCGGGCTTTCCCTTACTCCTGCTCTGACCATGTGACACGCTCACCCCCCATTCACCTTCCACCGTGATTGTAAGTTTCCTGAAGACTACCCAGAAGCCAAGCAGATGCCAGCATCATGCTTCCTGTAGAGCTTGAAGAACCATGAGCCAATTAAACCTCTTTTTTAAATAAATCACCTAGTCTCAGATATTTTTTTATAGTAATGTGAGAATGGACTAATACGATCTCCTTCCTGTAAAACAAGAAAGAAAGAAAAGGAAAGAAAACCCAACAGTTTGTGTCTTAACAGAAAACAAATGAGGTATAAACTCCCAAATGTGAAGACCCTTTACCTATTGATTTAATGAATAACCACACGACTGTGTAGTATGAAAGAAGATATGCTAGTTGTTTCTTTTCAATGCTGAAAATGAAATCAATATTGGTTTTATTCAATTAAAATGAAGGAAAAAATTATGTGATAAAAGTAACGTTTCCTGTATTGCAAATATTATTAAGAGTACTAAGGAAGACTAGGCAGGATTAGTTGAGTCCGTAAAATTAAATAGAGAGAAGTTGTTTACTAATATCGTCTAAAGATGTTTAATTAATGCGAATCAAAACCACAGTGAGATACTATCTCACACAAGTCAGAAAAGCTATTATTTAAAAGTCAGAAAATAACAAACATTGACTAGGCTGCAGAGAAAAGGGAACATTTATACACTGTTGATGGAAATGTAAATTAGTTCAGCTACTGCGGAAGGCATTTTGGAGATTTCTCAATGAATTAAAAAATTACCATTTGATACAGAAATCTCATTACTGGGTTCATACCTCCACTTTCAAAAATAAATATTTTACCAAAGACACCTGTATTTGCATGTTCATCATAGCACAATTCACAATAGCAAAGACATACCATCAATCTAGGTGCCCATTTACTGGACTGGATAAATAAATGTGGTCCAGTTGAGTAAATGGGCACCTAGATTGATGCCATGTCTTTGCTATTTTTATACCATGGAATACTGGACAGCCACCAAAAAGAACTAAATCATGTCTATTTCAGCAATATGAATACAGCTGGAAGTCATTATCCTAAGCAAATTAACACAGAAACAGATAACCAAATACTGCATGTCCTCACTAATAAGTGAGAGCTAGATATTCGCACCATGGACATAAAGATGGGAACCAATAGACACTGAGAACTACAAAAGGGGGAAAAGAGAGAGGCAGGCAAGGATTGAAAAACTACTGATTGGGTACTATGTTTGTTACCTGGGTGATGGATTCAACCATATCTCAAACCTCAGCACCATGTAATATACTCTTTTTTTTTTTTTTTTTTAGAAAAAGAGAGAAAAGGAGAAAGAAAGGAAGAAACAGCAAAAGAAAGAGAAAAAGAATGAAAGAGAGAAAGAAAGAGGGAAAGAAAGAGAGAGAGAGAGAATGGGATTATTGTTTTATTGCCCAGGCTAGAACGCAGTCTAAAAATGGGTATTAAAAACCTCTTTTATGCCAATAATTGTGCTTAATAATGGAGACAGGAAGGAAGAGGGGATGAAAATAATAAATAAGCAGCCAACCAATATTTTATTTAAACCTGTGAAATGCTATGCAATTGCTGAGGAGTGATTACTTCCAATTATGTGGTCGCTTTTAAAATAGGTGTAATGTGATACTGAGAAAAATGTATGTTTTGTGGATTTGGGGAGGAGAGTTCTGTAAATATTTGTTCAGTCTAGTTGTTCCAGGTCTGAGTTCAAGTCCTGGATATCCTTGTTAATTTTCTACCTCGTTGATCTAATATTGACAGTGTAATGTTAAAGTCTCCCACTATTATTGTGTGGGAGTCTAAGTCTCTTTGTAAGTCATTAAGAACTTGCCCTACGTATCTGAGTGCTCCTGTAATGGGTGTGTATATATTTAGGATCGTTAGCTCTTCTTGTTGCATTTATCCTTTCACCACCATGTAATGTCCCTCTTCGTTCGTGCCTCTTCGTTCTTTGTTGTTTTAAAGTCTGTTTTATCAGAGACGAAAATTGCAGCTTCTGGTAATGCTAGCTGGCTGTTTTGCGAACTACTACGTGAAAAGACCTAATCTACGTTTGATAGGTGTACCCGAATGTGACGAAGAGAATGAATCCAGGCTGGAAAATACTCTTCAGGATATTATCCAGGAAAACTTCCCCAACCTAACAAGGCAGGCCAATATTCAAGTCCAGGAAATACAGAGAACACCACAAAGATATTCCTCAAGAAGAGCAACCCCAAGGCACATAATCGTCAGATTCACCAGGATTGAAATGAAGGAGAAAATGCTAAGGGCAGCCAGAGAGAAGGTTCGGGTTACCCACAAAGGGAAGCCCATCAGACTCACAGCAGATCTCTCAGCAGA
>PVKP010024835.1:0-34467 GCA_004027715.1 Plecturocebus donacophilus
GTAGTGCTTCTTTCAGAAGCTCTTGTAAAGCAGGCCTGGTGGTGATGTAATCTCTGAGTACTTGTTTGTCCGCAAAAAATTTTATTTTTCCTTCGCTTATGAAGCTTAGTTTGGCCGGATACGAAATTCTAGGTTGAAAGTTCTTTTCTTTAAGGATGTTGAATGTTGGCCCCCACTCTCTTCTGGCTTGTAGGGTTTCCACTGAGAGATCTGCTGTGAGTCTGATGGGCTTCCCTTTGTGGGTAACCTGAACCTTCTCTCTGGCTGCCCTTAGCATTTTCTCCTTCATTTCAACCCTGGTGAATCTGACGACTATGTGCCTTGAGGTTGGTCTTCTTGAGGAATATCTTTGTGGTGTTCTCTGTATTTCCTGGACTTGAATATTGGCCTGCCTTGCTAGGTTGGGGAAGTTTTCCTGGATAATATCCTGAAGAGTATTTTCCAGCTTGGATTCGTCCTCTTCGTCACATTCAGGTACACCTAACAAACGTAGATTAGGTCTTTTCACATAGTCCCATATTTCTTGGAGCCTTTGTTCATTCCTTTTTACGCTTTTTTCTGTCATCTTGCCTTCTCGTTTTATTTCATTGAGTTGATCTTCGACCTCTGATATCTTTTCTTCTGCTTGGTCAATTCGGCTGTTGAAACTTGTGCATGCTTCGCGAAGTTCTCTTGTTGTGTTTTTCAGCTCCATCAATTCACTTATATTCTTCTCTAAGTTGTCCATTCTCATTAACATTTCGTTAAATCTTCTTTCAAGGTTCTTAGTTTCTTTGCATTGGGTTAGAACATGTTCTTTTAGCTCACAGAAGTTTCTTATTATCCACCTACTGAAGCCTGATTCTGTGAGTTCATCACATTCATCCTCCGTCAAGCCTTGTTCTCTTGCTGAAGGGGAGCTGCAATCCCCTGTAGGAGGAGAGGCATTCTGATTTCAGGTGTTCTCATCCTTTTTGCACTGGTTTCTTCCCATTTTTGTGGATTTATCCACCTGTCGTCTTTGTAATTGCCGACTTTCAGATTGGGTCTCTGAGTGGACGTCTGGCTTGTTGGTGATGAAGTTTTTTCTGTTTCTTAGTTTTCCTTTGGGGGGCGCCCCTTCCCCACAGAGCTGGGCCTTCCCGGGTTCAGCTGTGCTCGCTCTCTCCTCAGCGCTTCCAATTGCTGTTCTCCTTGTGGGGATGGGACCCACCGAGCCCAACTAAAAGGGCATCCAGTCCCGCACACTCCGCACCGAGAAGCGCCACGCCAGCCAAAAGAGTCGCGCTGGCGACCCGTGTGGCTCCCTCGCCGGGAATCTCCCAGTCCATGGGCATCAAATATTTGTCTGCAACTGCGGCGTCCACTCGCTCTCTGCGCCCTCACCGTGAGCCACAATCCCGAGCTGCTGCTATGTGGCCATCTTGGATCTCTCTCCGCCCAGTGATGAAGTTTTTCGGTTTCTTATTTCCTTTGGCGGACACCCCTTCCCCTCAGAGCCAGACCTTCCTGGGTTCGCTGTGCTTGCTGTGAAACTCTCAGTCTTCAGCGCTTCCAATTGCTGTTTTCCTTGTGGGGATGGGACCAGCCAAGCCCGTCCGTCCCGTATACTCCGCACTGGGAAGCGCCGCACTGGGCGCCGGCAAAACAGCCACGCCGGCCAAAAGAGTTGCGCTGACGACCCGTCTGGCTCCTCTGCCGGGAATCTCCCGGTCTGTGGGCAACAAAAATTCGTCGGAAAGTGCGGCGTCCACTCGTTCTCTGTGCTTTCACTGGGAGCTACATTCCTGAGCTGTTGCTAATCGGCCATCTTGGATCTCTCCCAATGAGCTACTTATAAAGATGTAAAAGACTAATTTAGAATTAATCAATTTCTACACTAAATTCTACAGCGGAATTACATTTATCCCACCAGAAATCAAGAAGATGACTTAAGACTTAACAAAGTACTCCAGCGATGTGTTCCAGAGGGAAGCTTTGAATTTCATGGTAACCATCACAAGCTCCCAAGCTTTGGCCAAGCTTTGAAAGGATTGGCAATGATGAAATAAAGCACTAACAAATTGAGGGGCTAAGATTTGTATTTATTTCCCACATGCTTTTAGAAACACAGCTAACTCAAATGATCTCTAACTTCAAAGTTGTATGAATAAAACGCTATCAGGGAGGTTTGAACCATTCATAAATATCCAGGTGTCTGAAAATTGCCTGGAGTTACGAAACCATTGTAATAATAAAGTAATCTGGATGTCTCCTAGGGTGCAGAGCTGGATTTGTTATTCTCCACACTACCAGATGCAAAGCCAAATGTTCCATGTTCATAAAAAATGCATCTAGAGTTGCCCATATTCATAAATAATATTTGCTTACATGAAATTTCCATTTCTTGTGATATCAGAGCTGGGATAAAGTAGCAAAACTGCTCTCCTAGACCATGGTTAAAAGAAAATAAATCTTTACAATTAGCATCTGCCACTTCCCTGAGATAAGGGAGGGTTTAGTTTCTGCTGTGTTTTTGTTTTGTTTTGTTTGTTTTCATGATTAAGTTGACTCAGTGTGGGAAAAGCAAATGTAAGCCCAAAATTTGAGGTCAGCTCAGCTCTCCAAGGGTGAGCATACTGTACATAAAAAGATAGACTATTTAGCACTGAAGATTTTATTATCATCAAATTGTTCCAATCTGTTCTAAAATAGTAGAGAAAGTCACTTAATAAAAGTGAAGTCATAGATTGTCACAAAATAAAAGATTTAAAACTAACCTAACAGCATTCATATATAAATACCAGAAAAGATGGCCTAGACTTGTCATATAAAATTCAGCTAACTCTTGTGCTTTGGGCCCCAGCCAAGGGATGTTAGCTACCAGAAGAACTACAGTGAACACAGTCTTGCACCAATGAGCTCCTGAGCCTGAATCCAAAGGCAACGACGACCCCAGGGTACAGTTAATCTCAATTTAGAGATGGAGTTTTGTTTATCAAAGGGGTCAAGATATTTTATATCCCTTATTAATGGTCACATTTAATATAATACTGTTAATAATAATATCTTCATTTATTATGTGTTTTTACTATGTGCTAAGCAATAAGGCAATATGCTAAGCACCTTTATACAGGGATTGTTTAACTTAATTCTAAAAAAAAAGGTGTGAAGTACTATTATTATTTCCATCTTACCAATGAAGAAACTGATGCATAAAGAGGGTAATTAGGAGGTAATATTTGTTTTTTTAAATCTTTCTATATTTATTTATTTATCTTTTTTGATCATTTTAGATTGCTATTTTACAACGCAAAAAAAAAAAAAAAAAAAGAGAGAGAGAGACACCAGGATATAAACCCTGGGAGTTTTGTCAAAGCTCCAATTTTCAAAATGCCCCCTAGAGACTAATATGTACATTACAAAACAAAACCAAAAACTAAAACAAAAATCACCTTGTGGTGAGTAGAAGTTCCCTTTAGGAAGAACTGCTAGAGCATTTCATGTCACTCTGGGTGATCTTTTCAATTTGAAGTCCCAGTGACGATCACTTTTATCACTAATATCTCCAACTTCTCACATCCAGGACATCCTAAACCCTATCTCCAAGGTATCAAAATATATTTGACTATATGTCAAGCCCAAGCCAGTTTCTAGGAGGTCCGAATTTGCAGCATGCTGTGCCTGGCCTAGGACTTGGTGCAGGCTTGCAGAAGGCCATGGAAATCAGGCACAGTCAGCCAGAGAGCTGCCTCTGTCTCATATTTAGTCCTTAATGCCTATAGGCACTATCTTATTACAGAAATCAGACTAACTGGAGATATTCTTTCTGTTTGATCTGTTTGTCTGCACGCCACACCTTGAAACGAACTTCACTTTGATCCAATGGAAAAATCCAGCAGACAGGAAGGTGCAGCTTTGGCTTAAGAAAAAGATAACCTGGGTTTTCTTTCTGAACCCTTGAGTAAGCTGTCAAATGTTCTGGTATGATAGCAAGAATTCAAGGGGAATATTGATAATTGTAAGTCAATTTGTCAGATACTTTATCTACACACCACTATAAGCTTCCCTTACTACCCTGAAACACCAGAAGAAGATACTGGAAGGAATCTGACTGGAGAAGAGACTTCATGTCATTGTGAGTCACACCAGTCTGCATTTAGGAACTAAGCCAAAGGGGATTGTTAACCACATGGCATAATGATTCGGAAAGTCTGGATCCAAGTCTGTGCTCTGGCATTACTACGTGTTGATTTGGGGAAGATAATCTTTTAAATCCTCAGTTTTCTCATCCATAAAATGGGAATACAAATATCTCATAGAATTTTTGTGATTAATAAAATAGTACATGAAAAAACTAACAGATATCCTGGCTTGTGGGAAGTACTTTAAAAATGTTACTTTTGTTTTATTTCGTTATTGTTGGGGTTTTTGTTTGTTTGTTTGTTTTGTATTTTAGTTCTGTGATACTGGCTTTGGTCTGCTTTCCCTCAGTGATTCAAATTGATTGAAGCCTTTGGCATCATTGTGACTCAGACTTTATCTTCCTTTTGCACAACCGTGTCTCATAATTATGTTTAAAATAAAGGAGAGATCAGTTTTAAATGCATTTTTAATAATGTATAATTTCAATAGTAGTAATTACTTTGGTCCTTGACTGTTGAATAATTTCATATAGATCAAGGAGGATAAAAAATCAAATGTTTAGAATTTTTAAGAGGAGTCCTACCAGTTTTTGAAAATTCTATAGAAAAGATTTCCTTTTTTTAAAATTGATAAGGCCCCGTAGGTTACTTTTAGCTTTTCAGAAATAGTACTGCATGCATAAAAGATGTGAGTCTGAAACATTTTTGTCCTCAAGGGCAAAAAGAGGAGCCCCCGCCTGGCTTCCCGGCCCCTCGTCCTGGCCCCAGTGCCTGTTAAAGCAGTGGCCATTAGAGGGCGCTCGGTTGTGTTTCTGACGCAAACTTGACTCACTCCCCTGCCCCAAACACCCCCACCTCGCATTTCCATCTCCCAAATCCTATTCGCTTTCCCAGACACACTCTTATAAGCCTTCCCCTACTGCTGAACTCAGCTTCTTCAACCCCTACCATGTCTGTAGTCTGCACTCTGCCTTGCATGCTCTGTCATCCACAGCTCTCAGCAATTTAACTTTACCTTCCAGAAGTAGATTCTAAATTCCTCAGTGGTAAAGACTATACCCTTCTGTTGCTTGCCACTGATACAACAAAGCATGATTGTTAAGCGCCTGGACCCTGAAACAAGGCTATCTGGGTTCAAACACCAACTTCCTACTTAGCAGCTGTGACCATAAGCAAATTTCTTAACCCCTGTAACTCAGGAATCCTAAAAGTCTCTACCTCACTGAGTTGTTGTGAATTAATAAGATAAAATCTTAGACAAGGGCTCAGCATATCATAAGTACTAAGAAACTGTTAGTTTTTATTATAGCGCCAGGCCAAGTATATTAAGCCTCTGCATCAGTAAACATGAGAGGTGGTAGATGAGGCAAAATGTGGGATTGATAGTCACAGAGGAAAAGTGGCTCTTGGCTGCCAAGAATTACAGACATCCTGCTGGTTATGGAGTAAACAGAGAGCTCCTCACAGGCCAGAGCTGTTTAAGACTCATCTTTGTTTCCTGGGGCATGGTAAAGTCCATGACACATGGCAGGTATTCAACAAATGCCTGTTGATTGATGTCATTTCATGGTTTGGGGTATATATATTATACTGTTACATATTATATATTATTGTATTATTTTATAATATGATTTTGTCTTTTTTTACTGTTGTTTTATGTTTTGTCATAATTAAGCAAATCACTGGACTGCAGAGTGAGGTCCATGAGTAGACACCTGTAAAGACATACTGCTGCTACATGGCAAGTCCAAAAAACAGTTGTAAAATAAAACATCTCATAGAGCTGAAAAACAGAGTGGCATTTCAAGTGAACCATCAAATTCCTCATCTCACACGCTTATGTGTGGCTCCGTTTGTGTCCTTGGATTGGTTTCTGCCAGCTGGCTGGCGTGAATTTGACCAAGGCTACAGCATCAGGCTGTTCCCCATGAAGGCAAAGATCACAGAGGAGCAGACATCTCAGAGATGCACAGCAGGATCATAGTGTCACTGCCTTCTCACTTTTCCACTCCAGGTTTACCAGGCATCCCCACCCATGAGACCTCCGATTAGGGACAGAGCTTGGAGACGCACTCCTGGTTACATCCCTGAGAGCTGTGGATCCACTTAATGAAGTTTTTGAATGATGAGTCTAAATTGTCACTCCTTGCCTTACCTGTTCTGAGAAGGTGGCTCTTGATTGACAGGTCAAATTCCCACACCTCTCTACCCCATGTACTCCCTGCTCAGATAACAATACAGTGACCTCTCTTTCTTTACCTCTTTTCCCACAATTTCTTCCTTTTTCTTGAATCCCAGCCCATCCTGCAGGTCTGTCACCAACTGGAAGACTCTTCCAATTGTACCTCTTTTCTGGACACCTGCCTGTATTGTCCATCATTGTCTATATTCTGCCCACCAAGAAGACGCATCTGGATTTTTGGTGTCAATTAATACTAAACTGTTTGAATATCATGCTATGCCAACCTGAATCTCCCCTTGTACTAGGACACTCCCAAGCACCAACAGCAGCCTGATGAGTGACTCTCAGGCCAGGCCCTGGTCCCCTCTTCATTTTCCTACCTCAACACTGAGTCTTAATATTGAACTAGAGCAGACTCCTGTCTTGATGAATCCTTTGCTGGAGCCCCAGGTTTGGAGAACTTCTGAAAGTACAGAGCCAAAGCTTTAGTCAGAGGCTACTGACTGTGAATTTCATTGCTCAAAATCTTATTGTTCAGGACAGTTTGGCTATTTTCCTTTTTTAGCCATGCTATTTAATAAAAAGGAAATATTGCTGAGGCTGACACAGAAAATATTTTTTCAAGCCTATGAATATACTCTCACATATTTACATACTAATCATCTACGACTCAATATTTTTATTGCTTCCAAAATTTTGTTATTGTAAATTACTCTATAATAAATACCTTGTACATACGTATTTGCATACATGCCTGTTTATTTCCTCAAGATACACAGTTTAAAGTGAAATTGCTGAGTCAAAATATATGATTATTTCTTGTGTCTTTGATATATTTGATAAATATGATCTTTTGGAAAGGTTATACCAGTGAAGAATTCCATCAGAGTATGTGTAAGTCCTAGAATTCTAAAGATAATAGGAATGTAGGGGATCATCTGCCTAATCTTTTACTTTGAAGGTGAGGATACTAAAACGAAAGATGGCAAGCCATTTAACCAAAGATGGAACTCAAAGTGTAATTTTTGGTGACTGCATTTTTCCTTGTGTTCATCTCTTTGTGTTCTAGCACACTGCTATCATTAGAGATAAACCCTTGAATTGTAAATACAAGGATTTAAATGTGGGCAACATACTCTGTTCCCACCGAATTCCTATTTCTAATTTTTCATATTCCATATCACATTATAAATGCATGAAGTGGAGTTTCAATATTCAGGGACTATATCAAGCTTCAAATTACCAAGAAGGAAATTGCAGTTAGAAAAATGCATGTAGCTTACTTTGTGGTCCTGCCTTCTGGTCTCTTTTAAACCCATCTGTTTTATTGATGACAGGGCTGGGCTCAGAAATCAGATGTGTTTTTCTTCTAGATGCCATTCTTCTAGAGGACAGAATGTCTGACACATGACAAAAGGCAGGAATTTGCTTATTTACATCAGTTGTTAAATGTGGAACAAATCAACAGTATGTCTCTTCTTAAAAATACTTTGGCAGGCTGTAGCTTTTCTTTCTGTTTACAAATCTTCGCTAACATAATTACAGGATTGCTTTCCTTAAATATCTTATCCTGAAGTTAGCTAGCCTGTAGCTCCCATGGCAGACCCCAGAATCCTGGTGCTCTTGTGGAAATTGTCACAAATACAGCAGCAGTAGCAAACTGTGGCTTCTCAATTTTGCTCTCAAATAATGGGCTCAAGGTCAGAAGGAAATAACTGGATGTAGTAAGTACCCGATGGCCACATAAACATTTGAAGTATCAGGCATTAGAAGAAAGCTAAGTAGGTTGATATCAACTACTGTGCCAGACAGTGTGACTACAATACAATGGTGAGCAAAACAGAAATAAGCAGAACTTACAATGGTAGAGTTTTCTTATTTGGGGTTTTCCAATTACTTTGCTTAAGTCCAATTTATAAAGAACTTGATCAGTTTAGCTCTGGTTTCTTTGCAGTGACAAATACAACATCCTGAACCTTGAATAAACCCTCAGTGAGGTCTGTGGTGAACACCTTGCTCTACTGCAGCCTAAAAGCTTGAAGGTATCATGCATGTCCTACTCTTTCAGGAAAAAAGTAGACAGGGCTTTAAAAGTCTTCTCAAAAAGAAAAAAGTCTTCTCCAAGGCACTTCTATTTCCCCCTGAAAGTCTCTTCCAGAAAGACCAACAAAATTCCATTCATTGATGCCAGGCTTGATTTGCATATAATGGAGAATTTCCTTGTGCTAAGAAGGAATCTTAGAGTATAACAACTCAGCTTATTATACACTGCCAAAAAATCTGTAATTTCAAAATATATTTAGTAGGCCTTGGCTGTTTCATGCTTTTTTACGTCCTAAAATTTCTTTTTCTAAATTGATGCATAATAATTATACATATTTATGATGTACATGTGATACATTGACACATGTATATAATGTATAATGATAAGCCCTAAAATTGATTGTAAGTGCTCTCTCTGTTTATTAATTCAATAATCTGTTTTGTTCCACATAATGGCTCTTTAAAGGTGGTTGCAGTCAGGCCAATTAGCAAATGTCATACAGGCTCAGATTTAAGTACTGTATAATCAGACCAAGTTACTCCTTGACTTAAATTCAGAAATTTCATTTTGGTTTATCCTTTAAAAAAAATTAAAAAGTGCTTCCTCCATGCCCCCAGAAAATCCATGCAAGCACTTGCAACAGGAAGGAGGGTAGGTCTGAAGAGTTTCAGGAGTCTCCTGACCTTCTTTCCTCCTTTTTAGCCAATCAAGATGCCTGGAAACCCACGATTAAAGAATCACTCTTGGGCATTTTGTTTCTTTTAATGTCTTCTGGTGATTTGCAACTGACAGTAGGAAGAAAAAATCCCCATTCATTCACTCATTCATTTGTCTATTTATTCTCCTATTCGTTCATCCTTTTATTCAACAAGCATTGTTAGGGGAGGGGACATTTTTGTATACCAGGCACTGTACTATCTTCCATGACACTCACCTTACTACCTGACATACCACACAGGCTCAGATTGTCAATAAAGGTGCCAGATTATCAATAAAGGTGCCAGAGAACCTGAGATCTCACCCAGCATCAAGCTTTACTAGTAATTTCAGAGGTCATTGTGAGCCACAGGAAAAGCAGGGAGAGGTCTGCTACACTCAGTGCAGCTCTCCAGGACCTTTCCTGCCATGGATCATGTGTGACCTCTGAGGTGTGTGTGCAGTTCACATCAGTTGCACAGAAGAGGGCCACATTATGCAAGAAGGTTTTCCATCTTATACTCACAGTCACATAGCATATGTATGTGATGTATTCTAGGGGGTCATGCTCCATCTATTTGTAGATTCCAGGTTTGGTTACCACAAACAATCCTACACAAACAGGTGCATCCCAAACACCATTTAGCTGTTTGCCAAGTCTACCACTAACCTGTTTATAGAAAGATTACAAAGAAGTCCCATAGTAAGACAGTGGATTGCAAAGACCTGCTGTGTTATCAATTACCTTCCCATTACCCAATCTAAGCAGGCTCTAAAAGGGAGAGGGTAGACCACCAGAGAGCTATAGGCAGGACTTGATGATTTTTGTCCCACATTGACACTGACAAATCAAATTGAAGTCATAGTGTATTTGCATGGAAGTTGAGAGAAAAAAAGAAAGTGTAGTGTCACAATGGAAGGGTATTTTATTAAACATTTTCCATAGTCAAGCCCCCAAAATGCCAAGCATTTCCTTCCATAACTTAGACAACTACCACGGATGCCACTGCTGCTGCAACTTGCTAGTATTTATTGAGCACTTAGTGTGTAGCAGGCACTGTGCTGGGCATTCATATGTAAAATCTCATTTAATTGTCACTTTCCTACGCGATGGATACTATTAATCCTTTTTTTTTTTTGAGACGGAGTTTCACTCTTATTGCCCAGGCTGGAGTACAATGGCATGCTCTCAGGTCACCGCAATCTCTACCTCCCGCATTCAAGTGATTCCTGCTTCAGCCTCCCAAGTAGCTGGGATTACAGGTACCCACTACCACACCCAGCTAATTTTGGAATACTATTAATCTTATGACATTTGCGAGGAGCTGAGACTTAGTAAAGTTCCATACATCAGTTTAATGAAGAAGCCAGCATCCATTCCATCCAGCCAGTCTGAATCAAAGTCTTGGATCTCTATTACCACTTTCTCCCCAGTCAGGGTGCAGGAGGATTGAATGAGGTGGCTCAAAAGGTCAGGAGGCCTCTCGTAAAGACCCAGAAGCTACGAGAGAGAACCTTCTCTAAGGAATGAGTTCCCTTTTTAGGCCATTCTTTGGGTGGAGCAGTGCCCCAATTCCAGTCCACTGTTCTGGAGAGAGTGCAGGTTAAGGAGTTCAATAGCACATAGTGCCTGTGAAGGCCCAGACCAGAGATGGCAAATTAAGGTCTTAGAGCAACATCGTGTGGTCTATTTCAATTAGGAACCTTGATTCACTTCCAAAAGGTCCCCAGAAATCTTTCATAACTTCCTTCGTTCAAGTCTCTCCTGAACTGTAAATTGATCAAGGAGCGTCATAATTCTACAGTGTTAGAGGGAACAGACTTCCTGGGGTAGCACCTAGCTGTACTGAGGATCTTCTGAAAAATATTTAAGGCGTGTCTTTGTCTCTCATGGACACAAAGTGTGTGGTGGCCTCTTTGTACAAATGAGCAAAAATAGAAGCTCCTCTGTATCTATTGCTAAAGTGAGGGGAGTTTCAGATCATCTCGTTGAATTCAGAACACTAGGTATTGAAAAAATTCCTATTACCCTACAAAAGGCCCTTCTGGAATTATTCTTAGGTTTCAACAAAACAGAATAATTAATAATTTTTTGAAGTAAATGATAATACTTTTCCAGGGTTAATAAGACAAAAATTTTAATCATATAAATTATATCACTGTATTTTGATTTTTTTTTCCTCCTGCAGCAGTAGAGGCAATCTTTAAAAGCACCTTCAGAAAGAAAATGGATCTATGCAATCAAGACAAAGAACATTTTGAGGCAACACACATCTGTGGCTACTGAGTGCCTGTTTTGAATTACATTTAAATTGCCTGAAGAGCATTTGGCAAATGCAAAGTTTTAAGTTGGTTTAAGCTTTTCCATGGACAATTTAGGTTTTGTGCTGTTATTGTTATATCTATGCTTTTGCATTCAAATCTTTTCAACCAGCATGGAAAAGAGAAAAACATTGTGTTAAAGGCTTTTTAATGACATAGTAACTCCTCTTGACAAACAGTGGATCTGTTCCATTATCTTATCTGCCAAAAAAGAAATATCTTCCAGGAGAATAATATGTGCTTAATCATGAAAGCCTTCAGCTCTGAAAGCTTCAAATGATAGAATCAGCAACAGAAACAAGTACTCCACATCCCCAAATTGGATGTGTTCTTTTGATTATCTTGCAGTAACATCTGTGGTAATAATACTTTCTGGAAACCACTGCTGATATACTCAAATAGCTTTACCAAGTTTGCCTGGCTTGTCATGTCAAAAATCAGTGATTCTCTAAGCATAGGATCGCCCCTCTCCTCATCACTTGCCCATTGGCTTTGCTGCCCCCACCCCGGAAGCTCCGGGAGGCTCCTGTCTGTGACTGAACTATGACTTCATACACAACCATCCCCTAATTTCTGCACTCTCCTTAGAGCTGACCATCCTCCCATGTGCAACGGCCAGTCAGCTCCAGGGAAGTCATCATTGCTTCTGCTGCCTTGAAAATTACAAAATTACAATCAAAAGATAACACAAATTTACAGAATGTACCTGCTTCAAATGGATGTATGGTCCTGCTTGCAGACAATTCTTAACAGGACTTCTCTTATCTGCAAGGCCAGATTACTTTTCAGGTGAGAACTCAGGTTAAAGAGTTCTAAGCTTATCTTAGCTGCATGGACCCAAATTAAAGGTAACACAAATACATGTCTCTCTGGCAATCTCTGATTGTGAGCAGGAAATTCTGTTATTTGACTTTGTTAGGAAATAGAACCTACTCTTCCTCTGCATTTGTGGGGTTTTGTACTACGTGTTGTGCATTTATTAAAACATTAATGTTATAATGGTAGAAATACAGAATCCACTTAGATCAGCCTCAGGCTTGGTGTGTTTGCAGAGGGTGGGTGGCTTATTTTGGGAGCAGGGTTGAGTTAAGAATCTGATGAGAAGAATATTAAAGTATCAAAGGTTTGAGAATCAAATGGGCTCTTGGTTGTCAAAATGCCGACAGATATTAAATTTCTGAGAGAGATTGAGTTTGTAGGATACTAAAGAAGAGAATGCTAAGAATTTTTCATGTCACTGCTTTAATACTTTATATTCTTTACCCGATTTCACCTCTCCACAAGGGAGAGAACCTATTTTGCACAGCAGAACTAGAAAAAAATACTTATCCTTCCAGAACCACTAAGTAGTTTACTATTCATGGTCCACATTGTCCCCAAGAGACAGAAAAAGCTGTCTTATATCTTAAATGAAATATTATTAGTGCTGGAACAGAATCACATAATTTCTTTCTCACAATGTAATACTGAATGTCATATGAAAAGTATAGAAATAGAAATAGAAAACCCTAAATAAATGATATAATCTGAAAATAAAATTGTATATACTTTTCCTCCTCCAAAAAAATAGCATAGTACCAAATTTAGTAATATACATGGGAAGACAGCGGTGTTCTCATGCATGCCTCATTGGTAAGATTAGCTACAAGCAGTTTTGCAGAAAGACAGAACTTTACTGTGAACTCATTATGATAGTATATTAGGTTTTTAAATAGTATTGAGAATTTAGGTTTTAAGTATGTTCATATGTGTTAAAAATGTGTTCACTTTACTGGGGAATATTTTACTCCTGTGTAGTGCATAGTAAACAGTTCAGTGATGGCAATAGTGGTAGTGTTATGAACAGCTGTGGTACTATATTCATACACTGCTTTTATTGCGCCTATGTTACAACCCAGATACAGAAGTATTCCACCCAAATGTATAGCCATTCAAATGATCTGAAAGACGTTTTTTTGAAAAGGATATTAATGATGGCAATGCCTTTTATATCTGAATTTCGAAAAGCAGAATATAAATGAAATCCATTAGAGAACATTTGCAGAAATTTAGCTGTTGAAAACCTGCCTTAATTGATTGCAAAACAAAGAGACAGCTAATGTATGACTTCAGTAAGCATTTATTTTAATGAAGAAAGAGTTAGCAGTTCTAATGATTTTGAAGGAATATCTGCACATGAGCAGGGTTAGTATGGACAACTGCCAACATTTGTGCCTTTCACCAAACGGACATTTTTAGCAGCACGTTGCCATAATACTTTCAAGGCTCAACTGTATCTATGACATTTTGGTTGTATTTTTCTTGGTTGCCATAGAAGCTGATCACAGAATCCTCAAGTCACTAGTTAATGGTAAATTTGATAAGAATGCTAAAATTATCTGGGTAAAACATCTTGTGGCCTAATTATTTTAATAATTGGAATTGAACGAATATGTGTTCATATAAACAACTGTGCTCAGCACAGTTGTGGGTAACCCCTCAAGATGGATGAGCTCAGGAGCTGTATAGACGTGGACACGCTCATTCTGCAGATCGCACTAAGCAATCAGGAGCCCTGCTGAGCTGCACGTAGCTCATCAACTTCAAGATTCTGACTCATACCAATTGTCTTTGCTCCAGAATCTCAATTTTTAGTAGTAAAATCAATGTAATACATTTCCGTGGTATATTTTTCTGAATAAAGATAGCTCTTCTCAATAAAACTCAGTTCCCTCTTACAGGAAAGCTACCTTAAAAACTGCTGTAGGGCAGATTGCAACACTGCCTCCTGTCTTTCTAGCATTCCCCAGAGCTGAAAAATTGCATTGTTGTAAGGTTGTGTCAAATCACCCCACGTGTATTTACCACCATTACTGGGGGTGTGGCAGAGGAAGGAGAGACCTCACCCAGAAACAAACATTCACCAGGACTCAGGATGTTCCAGGGGCAAGCTGAGACTTTGTAGCAAAGTTATCGTCATCTGAAGAAGGCCAATGATAAACATGAACTGAAAGATAAAATGCCAACAACATTTCTTTCCTTGGCCCAGAAGGATTTTTAGATAACAACTCAATGAATTCTCCCACTGCTATTTAATTTTGTTGTCCACAATAAATTAGGCCAACTGTGGACATAGGGTGGGGGTGTGATCTAGTTTATCCTCCTTGTTACATTACACTCACACAGGAAAGTCAACAGAGTTGAAAGTGACATTCTACTCTGGCTCCAGAAGTCATAGTAAAAAGTGAACCTTGGAACTTGTGATAAAGAAGGAACATATCTTTAGAGGAGAAATCTAATAGCATCTTCCCTCCACGGGACAGGTAGTCAATCAAACAGTATCTAAATCCAGTATGGAGAGAGAGAGAAAGGAGGCACACTCTAAACTCGCTCTGTGTGATTGAATTCCGTGGCCTATCCTATCTTATTAGATAGGCTCTTGAAGAAAGATTGAGTTAAACCTGGAGACAGATGTTGCACATTGTATTATTTTTTGTACTTTCTTACATTATACATACAATACTATGAATTATATAATGATATATTATTACAAATACATATTATATACACAAAGGAAGATTAGATAGATGGTATTATATATATATATATATATATTCTTTCATCTTGTTTCATCTTTCATCTTACATTTGTCAATATGTAGTTTAGGTAAAATTAAATGTGTAAACTGGATGAGTCAGCTGTCTTTTATTCTTCCTTAATTATGCTATGATTAATCAATATGAAAGAGGATCAAGAAATTTATTTTCAGTCTTGAATAACTACAAAATTAAACAGAGTGAGAGGTGGCTGTCTAATCTGGTATAATAACCCTACTAAGAACAGCTTTATTAGAACAGCCTTATGATTGTCCTCAGGGAAATGTCTGAAACAGTGAACAATTCAGAAAGGGGAAGGAGCCCAGTAACAAGGGAAGGTTTTCTCTGGAGACTGGTTACTGCGTAAGGGGGAGAGTAACTAGTGTTTGTTATCCCTAAGATATAGATGCTCGTGTGAGTACTGAGATCACTCAATAATCAGCCAAAGAAGAAACATGCTCCCATGTCCCAATTTGAAATTCTTGTGCCTAACCAGCCATAGCAAAAAATACTTGAAAGGCTAAAGAGATATAAAGAGCCTTCTAAGAGTTTTTTTTCTTTTCCAAGTGGACAGAGTTAGTGGCCATCAATGGGTCTCATCCCGCCCCTTCTCCTGGACATATGCTAGGTAAATCCTGGATATTTGGCCCAAGGTATATCTAGCACAGATGGAAGGAAGTGAGAATTTATCTCTGGGAGTGAAAGTTGGTTCTAAAGAAGAAATATTTATCTTCCAGGTGGGCAAACATCTAAGGGGGAGTCCTTATCTTGGCTCATATCTGATGTGGTCAGGGATATGAATTTATGAAACAAGCAACTATACAACCGTGCTCCAGTAAGGAGTTTCCTGTGATCAAAAGGAGACAGCTCCAACATGCAAGTGTGTTTACAGAAGCTACCTGGTTATGGAAGTCCAAGGTTAATTTATTGCAAGTCAATGTTTAGAAATTAAACTAATTGTTACCTTCTTTAGGAACAATCAAGATCTCACCCCAGACTAGCAGTCTCTTGTGCATGTTGACTACTATATCGTATGTATTATTTGTAGGTCTGTTCCCCACCCTGACTTTGAGCATGCTTCATGGAGAAACTGCCTCCCATACACTGTTTGGCTCACGCTCCTCTGACCTCCAGTGGATTTGGCCAATAGATGAGAGGGCAAGATAAAAGAAAGGTGGGGATATTTCTCTCGCTTCTCCCCTCCTTGTATTGGTGCCCCATGCTGGCAGAGGCTGTTTTCTTTATTAGTACATCTCCTGCCAGACTATCCCTCCCTGGCTCCAGTCTCATAAACTCTGCTGAAACTCAATCTTCCCTTTGGCCTTTTAGGCCTAGGAGTATGAACAGCTGTTTGTTCAGCTCAGCTCCCTTAACCATGCCCACAACTTTGTAAATGATGCCTTCACTAAAGTATCTTCCCTTAAGTCCTTTTGTTCCTTGCTGTAACCTTAATGGATACACAAAGCTTCCTTTGCAACCTCCATGCTGGCTTTCAGAGTTTCATATCCTCCTGAGACCCTATTCTTGTGGTCAAACACATACATCTGTTACATGTTTAGTAGGGTTTACATGTGCAGCAGTTAACAAGACAGGCTTTGCCTATGAAGAACTTACAGTCTTGTTCTGAATATGTGTAAGTAAAGAGGTCATCAAAACAACAGGTGAACCATACATTAGGGCTGTGTGACTCTGTGCTAGGTATTTCTTCCTGGCCTGGATCTTCACATCCAACATTTAGCATTCTGAACTCACTCCCCTAAGCCCACTCTCTATTACCTATCTTTGTTGATGACACCAACATACTATCTACCCATCTGTCCAGGTTAGAACCTGTGGAGTCATCCTACATGCCTCTGACTTTATCAGTATGATAAAAAATTTATAAATTTATAGCCTCAATTGCTCTGTCATATTCTCCTCATGCTCAGCATTCCTTTCCTAGTCCAGATATCCACAGCTTTCCTCTCCCAATCTCAAATCCTGCTCCCTTGAATTCTTCCCCGACTCTGCCACCCTGTCAATTATTGACAACATATATATCTGATTGTAATTCTATTCTGGCCACAGCTTTTTTGGCCCCTTCACAGATGAATTTAAAATGTATACTCCTTTGTATGTCTGACAAGGCCTTTTATGATTTGGCCCCTACCTGCCTATCCAGCCTTGTTTCACCCAAGCTACTCAACTACCATCTGACTCCCAGCAGTGCTAAAGTAATTATGGTTCACCAAACATTCCATACGCTCTCCTGTCACGTCCACCGACAACATTCTATTTATCTTTCATGTCTTCCTCAAATGCTGCCATTTCTGTGAAGTCCTTTCTGTGTTCTACAGGCACCTGTAATTCTCCTATTACATTTAGTAAGCTTCTCCTATACCTGTGCTCTTATCATAATTATTTGTTCAGACATCCATCTCCTCCTAAGGCTACTAATTCCTTAACTGCAGAAACTATGTATTTTCTTCCATGAATCTTAAGACATGGGCATTGAGTAAATACCATCTGAGAAATGAATAAATGCTTTACAATTTTCAAATCATGTTAGTACCTTTTGTCTCATTTAACCCTCCCTAGAAGTGGCAGCTGTAACTGATTAATAAGGACCTACCTGGAGCCAAATTGTAACTTGACCACACAACTCTGGGGCCCCTGTCTAACTTTATGGCCTTGCTGAAGTTACTAATTGTCCTTGAACCCTAGATTCTTGATATGTAAACTAATAGTGATAATAATAGTAACTATCTCAAAAGCTATTGTGAAATTTAATGAAAAAATGTATACTTAGCACAGTAGCTGGTACATGGTGAGTATCTGCAAACGTTACCTCTTTCTGTCCTTTCTTTCACAACCCTGCCACTGCTAAAAATATCCCTTGTAACAAAGGCCAGAAGATGCAGAGACCCATAGCCATGTAGTTAATTTATGCAGCCAGGTTATAGTGCCTTAATTTCTCCTAGTTTCATACATATCTAACTATTAGAGTGTCAGCAGTATTTTTTAACCTGTCCTGAGCAAGTGTCCTTCCTCTTCATCTGGCATGAATCTGCTGCATGGAGAGGGAAAAAAAGTGGCAGAAAGTTGAGAAGCAGATAGCATAAAAGAGAAGGGGAAAAGCAGTTGCCAGTCCTCCTAATCTTCCTTTTAAATAAGAGAGGCTCAGTCAAGTAAATAATGCATTTACCTTGCAGCTTAAAGGCATCTCTCTGCAATTCCTACTGTCAGAACAGGGAAATGTGGTTACTGGTAGAGCTCCAGATTGGTCCACTGGATTTGGATTGCGCAGGCCTGTGCACTCTCCTTGTATGTAAGTCACCTTTTTTTTTTTTTTTCCAATCGTCAACATTTATTACAGCTATTTTCAGCATCTCTAGCAATTGCAGGAAAAGCTCTTTGTTGAAGAAGCAAACACAATATGAAAAAATGAGGCTTTTTCTTGATAATTTGCATTAGGATACTGTGCAGTTAGAAACTTTATTACCACAGTTTTGTATATCTTCTTCAAACATACATTAAGAATTTATTTAAACTTTTAGAGCAATTTTCCATTTTTCTTTGTCAATATAAATGTCTCTATTACACTTATGGATAATGATCTTTAAGAGGTAGTGAAGGAGGTGATAATAACGTCTGACATTTAGCTGATGAGTTTTCATTAAACATGCTATTAGAATGAGATGAAATGGTTCAAAGGATGAGTAATGGGCCACAAAGCCTTTCACCTGTGTGTCAGTGGGTCCAGCATCTCAGTTAGCAAGGCCTGACCACATGAGTATTTTTCAGTAATTCAAAGGCATAATTCTTGTAGGGTTTCCTGCAGAATAGACCATTCTCCAAATGGCCACTCAGAGGACAGAGCACTAGATTAGGAGTTATAAGACCTGAATTCTATTCTCAATAATCAATACCTTATTTCTACATCATTTAACTTCTCAAGGGCCTCAATTTCCTCATCTGTCAAAAGAATGAACAATAAAAAAAAAATCTTTCATGGTTTTGATGTTCCTCAGACTTGAGTAGATCCAGATTTTTATCTGGTATTTTTTGTTATTGTTCTACCTAAAAGATTTTCTTTAACATTTGTTATTGTGTGTCACAGAAGCCCTACACATCTTACGAAAGCAAGTGCTTTGAAAAGTATTAATTGCTATACAAATTCTAATCCTGTCATCCCAGAGCAAAAAGATTCTGATCTGCTCCATTAATCCTTAAGGTCTTTGAGCACCTGAGCTGTGTCTCAGAGGTTGTGTCAACCACATTCCTGAATGCACACCTGGAACCCACTTTACCTAGTTTATGCAAAGAGCATTGAGTAAGGAGTATATCTGGCTCAAAAAACTGTTGGGATGGCGGAAAAGCAAACATGAGGATGAGTTTTTGGGAATAATTTACCTACCTGTGGCACCAAGGTGACTGCTGCCTCTCCTACAGTCCGGTAGAGATTGGAGCATCAGGGTCTGGGTACATGTCACCTCAGCCACACTTACATGCACAGCTCATATGCCTCACATTCTGCTTCTCCTCACTGGGACTCCTCTTTTTTTTATTTTAGATTGACAATTAGAATAACAATTGTACATATATTTATAGGGTTCAGTGTGATGTTATGATTTATGTATACATTGTGGAATGGTTAAATCAAGCTTATTAACATGTATATCAACTCATATATGTATCATTTTTTTGTAGTGAGAATGTTACGCTTGTAATCCCAGAAATTTGGGAGGCCGAGGCAGGTGTATTGCTTGAGCTCAGGAGTTGCAAACCAGCCTGAGAAAAATGGTGAAATCCCATATCTACAAAAGTTACAGAGATTATCCAGGCATGGTGGTTTACACCTGTAGTCCCAGCTACTTGGGGGTCTGAGGCAGGAAGATCCTTCCTTGAGCCCAGAGGTCGAGGCTGCAGTAAGGTGAGATCACACACTTTACTGCAGCCTGGGCAACAGAGTGAGACCCTGTCTCAAAAAACAAACAAACAAAAACACAAACAAAAAACAACAACAAAACCCGTATTCTTTCAGCAATTTTGAAATATACAATACATGATTATTAACTCGAGTCACCTTGATGTGCAATAGGTCTAAAACTGATTCCTCCTGTCTAACTGAAATTTTGCATCCTTTGATCAACATTTCTCAGACCACAATCCCTGGTAGCCACCATTATACTTTCTACTTCTACAAGTTTGACATTCTTAGCATCTACACATGAATGAGATCATGCAATATTTTTTTTCTTTTCCTGACTTCTTTCACTTAGCATAATGTTCTTCAGTTTCATCCATGTTATCAAAAATGACAGAACTTCCTTCTTTTCTATGGCTGAATAGTATTCTATTGGGTATACATGCCACATTTTCTTTATCCATTCGTCTGTTGATGGACATTTAGGTTGCTTCCTTATCCTGGCTATGGTGAACAGTGCTGCAGTGAAAATGGGAGTGCAAAAAATATCTCTTTGACGTACTGAATTCAATTTCTTTGATACATACCCAAAAATGGGATTGCTAGACTACATGGTAGTTTCATTTTTAGTTTTTGAGTAAGCTCCATACTGTTTTCCATAATGGCTATACTAATTTGTATTTCCACCAAGAGTGTCCTTTTCTCCACATCCTTGCAAACACTTTTTATATCTCATCGTTTTGATAATGACGATCCTAACAGGTGTAAGCTAGTATCTCATTGTGGTTTTAATTTGCATTACCTTTTAACTAGTGATGTTGATCTTTTTTTTTTTTTAAATCTCTTGGCTGTTGGTAAGTCTTCTTTTGAAAAATGTTTATTCTGGTTTCTTGTTCACTTTTAAATCAGGTTTAAATGTTTTCTTGCTATTGCGTTGTTTGAGTGAGTTCCTTATGTATTTTGGATATTAACCCCTTATCAGATATATGGATAAAAAAGTTGTTCCTGGTCTTAAAGAAAAAAGTATTCTTTAAGTAAACATCTGTTTGCAAACGTTTCCCTCCTGTGTTTTACAGTTCCAGTTCTTACACAAATTGATAAATGTGATTCACTGTATTAATAGAAGAAATGACAAAAAAAATCATTTCAATAGATGCAGAAAAAGCATTTGACAAAATTTAACATCCTTTCATGATAAAACTTCAATATATTAGGGTAAGAAGGAATGTTTCTCAACACAATAGAGGCCATATATGACAAGGTTATAGGCTAACCTCTTACTCAATAGTGAAAAGTAAATACCAGGACCAAGACTAGGATTCTCACTTTCATCACTTCTATTCAACATAGTACTGGAAGTCCTAGTCAGAGAAACTATGAAAGCAAAAGAAATAAAATGCACCCATATAGGAAAAGAAACAGTGAAATTATCTCTATTTGCTGATAACATAATCTTACATATAGAAAACTCTGAGATTCTGATGTTAGAACTGTTAGTAACTGATAAATGAATTCAGTAAAGTTGCAGGATATAAAATCAACATACAAAAATTAGTAGCATTTCTATACACAATGAACTATCCAAAAAAGAAATTAAGAAGACAGTTCCATTTATGATAGCATCAAAGAAAGACAATACTGAGAAATAAAATTAACCAAGGAAGTGAAAGATCTGATCCTGAAAACTACAGAAAATTGATGAAAGAAATTAAAGACAACACATATAAATGGAAAGATATCCAGTATTCAAGGATGGACAGAATTACTATTGTTTAAATATCTATATCACCCAAAGTGATTTACAGATTCAATGCTATCCCTAGCAAAATTCCAATGTCTTTCTTCACAGATTTAGAAAAATAATCCTAAAATTTGACCCAAATAGCCAAAGCAATTTTGAGCAAAACGAGCAAAGGTAGAGTCATCACACTCCTCAATTTCAAAATATATTACAAAGCTATAGTAATTAAAACAGCATGGTACTGGCATAAACACAGACACATCAACCAATGGAGCAAGATATAGAGCCCAGAAATAAACCTACACATTTACAGTTGATTTATTTTGACAAAGGTGTCAAGAGCACAAAAAGGGACATGGATAATGTCTTCAATAAATGGTATTAGGAAACTGGATAGCCATATAAAGAAGAAGAAAATTGTAACCTTATCTCACTCATACACTTTTCAAGTCAAAGTCCTGTGTATTGTATGTGCTTGTTGAAAAATAAATCATAACCTTTGTCTTAGTACATGCTGCTATAACAAGAATATCATAGACTTGATGACTTAAAGAAAAAAACATCAATTTCTCACAGTTCTGGAGGCTAGAAGTCTGAGATCAGAGTGCTGGCAGGGTCAGGTTCTAGTAAGGACCCTCATCCTGATTTTCTTACATGACAGGAGAGAGAAAGAGAGAGAGGGGGAGAGAGATGGGGATAGAAATAGCAATCTCTCTTATGTTTCAAATCTCTCTCTCTTTATCTCTCTCTTTTTAAAAAAATTTTTAGAGACGCAGGTCTCCATCACCCAGACTGGCATGCAGTTTCACAATCACAACATGCTACAAAAACTTTCACCACCTGGTTCAAGTGATCCTCCCACCACAGCCGCCTTAGCAGCTGGGACTATGGATGCATGTCACAATGCCCAGATAATTTTTTTACATTTTTTTTTATAGAGATATGGTCTTGCTATGTTGCTCAGGCTGGTTTCAAACTCCTGGCCTCAAGAAATTCTCCCAGCTTAGCCTCCCAAAGTGCTAGGATTACAGGTGTGAGCTACCATGCCCGGCCACATGTCTTTCCTTATAAGGGTACCAATCTCCTCATGAGGAGTCCAACTTTATAACCTTATTACCTCTCAAATGCCCCATCTTCAAATATCACATTGGGAATTAGGGTTTCAACATATGAAATTTTGAAGGGACACAAACATTTATTCCATAGCAAGCCTCCTAACAGACTCTGAGAAATGTTTTAATTTTTAGCACTTTAGAAGGGAATTGAAGTTTAGTGGATATCCACACAGACTCTGCTACTTATGCCTATAAAATCCCTATAATATCATGGACACTCAGGGATATTTCTTGGACTCAGTTTAATGTAATTAAAGAAAATGCAAATACAATCAGGCAACAGATAGTGATTGGGTATCTACTGTGTGCAAGCAGCATCCTACCTATAAGAGAAACCTGAATTACCAGAATAAGAATCCAGCACAAAAACGCTTGCCCTATCTCAAACCTTCCATTTTGCTCTTTGTTTCTAAGCTTTTGCACAAGCTCTTCCCCCTGTGCAGTGGCCTGCTCCCACTCTTCCAGCTATCAATTCCCAAAGATGAATCTCTTTGGCCCTTTACAGCACAAACTAAGCTTTGGGAAAACTTCTGTATCCATGAGAATCTTTTAGCTGCATGTAACAGAATAATGAAAAGTAGCTTAAACAAAAAAGGTGTGTTATCTTATATAACAATAACAGCAAAAAATACAGAGATAGAAAAGAAGGTCCCAGGTTTGTATTTCAACAATACAATAATGCCAACAAGGACCCAACAGCTTCCACTATTTCTGCTCTTTCATCCTCACTCTGTTAGGGTTCATCCTCCGGCTTGTCCTTTCATGATCACAGCATGGATACGACACACATTTTCACACAATTGTAGTCAACGTCAGGAAGGGAGGTGTCTCCTTGCTTGTCTCCTTCTATCCAGAGATAAACCTTACTGAGTTCTGTATCAAGAATTACTTTTAGGTCTCCTTTCCCAGGATTGTGTTACAGGCCCACACGTAAACCAATCACTGATCAGGGGAAGGGAAGCACAGTGATTGGCTTAGACTTGCAAACACTGATTTTCTGGCCCTGGAAGAGGAGAAGAGTGAATACTAACACTACATCAAGGTGGCTCTTGCAGCAAGAAAGAAGGAGAGAGGAGTAGGTAACCCCTGGCATCAGCCTACACCCTCTCAATCACAACCATCACACCCTCCTGAGCTGTGGGAGGTGGCCCACCTCAGTGCTCTCACAGCAACCCATAATTAGGGTAATTGCGGCACTTAGCATGTTGTCAACTCACTTCTCAGCTCTGCCTCTCAGTGAGTTCTTCTAGACCACAGGCTCTTTGTTATTCATCTGCCTCTCTAGGCTTAACTCAGTGTTCACCACATTGAATGCACCCAGCAAATATTGGCTGAACTTGCATAAGTTAAATTATATGGGTCATGATTCTATCCATGTAAATAGTTATTAGCTATTTAGAAGAGTTATTATTGAATTATCTAACTAGATCACACTTAGAAATATTATGTGAAAATATTTTGCACAATTAAATGTAGTTATTTCAAAGTGCCAGAAAAGCAACTGGTAAGGTAGACATGCACAAGCAAAGTTACAACGGTCTTGATATCCTGTTGCTGTTAAGTAGCCCATTTTCGTAGTTAACAATTTCATTTTCACTCCTTTCATTTATATTGTCTCTACTCAAATGCAAACATAAGTAAGGTAACTTGACTGAATGAAAACCATTTTGAATTAAGTTCAGAAACATGTAAACAGTCATACTAAGTTTGTGTTCCAATATGCGGGGCAACATGAAAGGTAAAACAAACATTTTATGACATTTATTCAATATATTTTAGACTTCCACTTACTGCTAAAATAGAGAAATCCAGACTGGCCTTATCCTCCACCTGAAACAGCCAAAAAACAACAACAACAACAAAATGACATAATGACTCACAAGACACTAGGTGGACAACAAAGACCACAGGTATTCAGCCAGGTACAGATTGAGGCACACAAATAAGGAAACTACCAGAGGCTGGAGGAAAAAACACACAAAATATTAGAGGTAATAGTGCCCAGCATTCCCACCAGCCACCATGGAAAACCTCATGATTCAAGGAACATCAGGTAGAGTACCCAGAAGAGTCTTGCCTCAGCATTAGGAAAAATATCCCTAAACTTAGCATAGCTCCAGACTTGCTCAATAACATGGAGATCAAGACCTGAAAGGATCAAAGTATTTTCAAGTAACCTAACTGTGTCCCAGAAAAAAATAAAAGAGCAAGAATATTGATAGGAGTAGAAAAAAATCTGGCACCCAAAAAGATAAAATTCACAATGTTATGCATCTAATAAAAAAATACCAAGCACACAAAGAAGCAGGAAAATATGACTCATAATAAGAAGATAAATCAACTAATTGAAATCAACCCAAGATGGGCACAAATATTAGAATTAGCAGGCAAGATGTCAAAGAATCATTATAAATGCATTTTATGTGCCCAAAATGATAGAGAATGCTATATATTTTTTGAAAGACCCCTCTCAAACTTGGAGCTATAGGAAATATAATGTCTGAGGCAATAATTACCCTGGATATTATTAAAAGCAAATTAGACATTGCAGAAGAAAATATTGTAAACTTGAAGACAGCAATAAAAACTATCCGAAATAAAACACAGAAAGAAAACAGAATTTTTAAAATGATTAAGAACATCAGTGAGCTGTGGGACTACTTCAAGTGGTCTGATGTAGCTGGAGTCACTGAAGGGTGAAGGGGGTAAGGACAGAAAAAAAATTTCAATAAATAGTGGCTCAAATTTTTTACACATTTAATGAAAACTATCAACTCTCAGATCTAAGAATCTCAAAGATCATTAAGCACAACAAACATGAGGAAACTAATTAAGTCACATCAATAATTAATTTGCTCCAGGCCAGGTGTGGTGGCTCACTCCTGTAATCCTAGCACTTTGGGAGACCAAGGCGGGCACATCACTTGAGGTCAGGAGTTTGAGACCAGCCTGGCCAACATGGTGAAATTCCACCTCTACTAAAAATACAAAAATTAGCTAGAGGTGTTGGCAGACACCCGTAATCCCAGCTACTTAGGAGGCTGAGGCAAGATAATCTCTTGAACCAGGGAAGGAGAGGTTTCAGTGAGCCAAGATGGTGCCACTGCACTCCAGCCTGGGCAACAGAGTGAGACCCCATCTCAAAATAATAGTAATAATAATAATAATAATAATTTGCTCCAAACCAATGACAAAGAGAACATCCTAAAAACAGCCAGAGGACACATACAAAGATAAGTTATGTAAAGGGCAACAAGGATGACAGCTGATTTCTCACCAGAAACAATGTCAGTAGCCAGAATATAAGGGAAGCGCTTTAAAATACTAGAAAGAAAACCTAGTAATTCTGTTTCTTTCAAAAATGAAACTTAAAAAAAGACATTTCAGATATGCAAAAGCTGGGAGAACTGTGATCAGCAGAGCCACACTATAAGAAATGTTATAGGAAGCCCCAGCTACTTGGGAGGCTGAGGCTGGAGGATCGCTTGAGCCCAGGAATTCTGGGCTGTTCTACGCTATGCCGATTGGGTGTCCGCACTAAGTTCGGCACCAATATGCTGACCTCCCAGGAGTAGGGGACCACCAGGTTGCCTAAGGAGGGGCGAACCGGCCCAGGTCGGAAACAGAACAGGTCAAAACTCCCATGCTGATCAGTAGTGGGATCGCGCCTGTGAATAGCCACTGCACTCCAGCCTGGGCAACATAGCAAGACCCCATCTCTTAAAAAAAAAAAAAAGAAATGTTATAGGAAATCCTTTTAAGCAGAACCAAAACAATACCAGCTAGAAAAATGTAGCTAGGCAAAAGACTGAAGAACATGGAAAAATATGCAAGAGTTTTTCATGATTTAAATCTCTTTTAAGAATAATTGACTGTTTATATAACTGTATTAACAATGTAATATGAGGTTTATGACATATAGGAAAGGAAAATGTATGAATAAATAGCACAAAAGTGGGGAAGGGAGAAATTAAAGTAAAATATTGTATTAGTCCATTTTCCTGCTAATAAAGACACAAAACCAAGACTGAGTAATTTATAAAGAAAAAAAGTTCTGGGGTCATGCCTGTAATCCCAGTACTTTGGGAGGCCAAGGTGGGCAGATCACCTGAGGTCAGGAGTTTGAGACCTGCCTGACCAACATGGTGAAACCCTGTCTCTACTAAAAATACAAAAAATTAGCCAGGCATGGTGGCTCACTCCCGTAATCCTAGCTATTCAGAAGGCTGAGACAGGAGAATCACTTGAACATGGGAGCAAAGGTTGCAGTGAGCCAAGCATGTCTTACATAGCAGCAGGCAAGCGAAAGAATTAGAACCCAGTGAAAGGGGTTTCAACTTATAAAACCATCAGATCTCATGAGATTTATTCAGTATCACAAGAACAGTATGGGGGAGAAAACCACCCCTGTGATTCCGTTATCTCCTACCAGGTCCTTCCCACAGTACTTAGGAATTATGGGAGCTATAATTCAATATGAAATTTGGATGGGGACAGAGCCAAACCATATCAACTATCCTGAAGCTCTTATACTAGATGTAGGGTGCCTAACTGCCCCCATTTTCCTTGGACTAAGAAGTTTTCTATGAAACCAGACTTTCAGTATTAAATTAAGACAATCCCAGGAAAACTGAGCTTATTACTCACCTTAACACATCAAGTGGTGTGTTTTCACTTGAGGGTATACTGCAATAGCTAAACTAACATTGACGAAGCCACTTAACTGCTCTGTGCCCTGGTTTACTCATCTCGAAAGGCAGGCACAATAATGGTTCCTTATTAGTGTTATGGCAAGAATTTAATAATATGATGTATGTGGCCCGGCACAGTGGCTCACCCTGTAATCCCAGCACTTTGAGAGGCCAAGGCCGGGGGTGGATCATTTAAGGTCAGGAGTTCAAGACCAGCCTGGCCAACATGGTGAAACCCATCTCTACTAAAAATACAAAAATTGGCCAGGCAGTAGTGGCACACATTAGTAATCCCAGCTACTCGGGAGGCTTGAGGTAGGAGAATCGCTTGAACCAGGGAGGCAGAGGTTGCAGTGAGCAGAGATCACGCCACTGCACTCCAGTCTGGGCGACAAAGTGAGACCCTGTCCTCCCCAATCCGCAAAAAAGATGTATGTAATGTGTATGGTACATACTAGGGATTAATAAATAGCAGCTTTATCGTGATCTAAGTTCACTTTAGGAAAAAAAGTTACATGGTAGAGAGTGAATAAAAGAAAACATGACTGGAAGGAGAGAGATAATTTAGTTGGCAAGTACAGTAAATAGAGCAGAGATTACAGGGCCCAGAACCAAAGAAGTGACAGCAGGGATACAGGTAAATGGAAAGACTCAAGACAGTAGAATTCACAGTGTTTATGAGTGACTTCTTCCAACAGATGTCCACGGAACACCTGCTATGCACTATGCCCCAGCACTGTGCTGGGAACTGAGGGCACACATCTGGATCAGGGTACTGTCCTCAACACTAAATTTGTGTTTAGAACGTATTCCACATTTCCATTTTGACCCAGAAATTCCAATATGTGTTAGTTTACAGACTCACCCAGTGAGCAACTTTTCTCCACTGTGCATTTAAATGTTTTTACTGTCAAGAGAAAGAACTTTTGAGTCAAAATATGACAAAATTTTGCTCTTTAGACCTAGTCAGAAAGACCCATATGAAGCACTCGTCTTAGCAATTCTTCTCTTAGTTTATCTGATAAAGTTGTTTTAGATTTTAGATATTTATAAAAGCATATGAGGGCACTATGTGATTTTGTTTGTGAAGACAGTTTTTTATATCAGGAGAGACTACCATTAACGATGGAAGATTTTGATTCATAGCTTTTAAATTGTATTTTGTTAAATTTTAAGAAATACACACTGTGATGCTCTCCTATTGTTTTGATATTTCATAAAATTTGTCTGGGCCGCATGAAATACAAATTTGGCTCACAGAGCTCTTCCTGGCTGAATTAAGGTTAAAATGAATATTCTCTCTGTGTCAGATATTTCCTTTGGCATTTTGAAAAATGGCTGATGATTCAAGAAGTATAAAGATGAGTCTTACACTATAAAAAGGGTTCGATTTTATGTGGGGTTTTTCTTTAGCCTAGTTGGGTTTTGCTTTCTTTTTGTTTTTTAATGAATAATGTTTCATTTTATTCTTAAAATGGAGAAATGCAGATGGCCAAAAGCATATGAAACACATGAATCCATTTATTTTAAATTCAAGATTACTACATAACCTCTTAAGTCTTCAGTAATTGAATGTGAAAATCCAACCTGCCATTTATACTTAATTTTCTAGAAATAAGTGAAAATCAACATACTTCCTATGGACTTGATATCATACTTAGAAGTTCTAGAAAGCTACCTTCCTTTTCCCATAACCTTAATTTACATGTATATATATTTTATTTTACTTTAGGTTCTGGGGTACATGTGCAGGTCATGCAGGGTTGTTGCATAGGTGCATACATAACCAGGTGGTTTGCTGCCTCTATTCCCCTTCATCTATATCTGACATTTCTCCCTATGTTATCCCTCCCCACCCTCCCCACCCTGCACTGTCCCTCCCCTAGACCCCTCCCAACTGCCCCCAGTGTGTGATGCTCCTCTCCCTGAGTACACATGTTCTAATTGTTCAACACCAGCCTATGAGCAAGAACATGTGGTTTTTTTATATTTTTAGTAAGTCCAACAGATCTGTCTACTTTTAAAAATTTCTGTTACTGGAATACAACTATGTTTCACTTCTTATGAGTAATATTTAAAAATTAACAGACAACCAAAATTCCTTAAGACTGTCAAATAATGCTGAAGGAATCCTCACTAAAACATTTTTTGTTTTTGAGGGAAATAAATGCAATCTGAAGTATTTTGGACAAAACTACTGGTCCTTCACAGCAAAAGAGGAAGGAAGTGGTAAGGAAAGCACAGAGTGGTGCTTTATTTGACAAAATAAAGTGTTTAGATTTAAAACCATGCACACAGTTTATTTCATTTTCTATCAAATATTCTATATTAAAGAAAAAATTTTTATGGACATATAAGAAAATCAAATCTTCACAGAAAGGAATAATATATAAAATCAGTTCTTAAATTGAACAGAATGACAAATTAGTCATCATATTTATGTTTATTGTGTATTCACCACCCTAAGCCACTGGGTTCTCTGCTGAAAAAAATACAGATGAAAATAAGACATGGCCCCTGCCCTCAAAACACCTCCTCTCTCCCCAGGGAAACAGAGCCCGCTACGTGCAGAGGCTACTGACAGGCAAAAGGACCCTGAAAGTCCTCATATAGAAGAAAGCCCTTGCAGAATTTTTTAAAAAGAATTTTGGTGATTGCAAACCAGGAAAAGGGCCTATTAAGATTAATCTAAGAAGAGAAGAGAAATTCATGTAGATTTCTTTGATGATCAGTACTGGTATTCAATGCAGCACTAACAGGTTTGTCTACAGTTTTGCAATTCCAGGTAAATCCTGACACACTCAAATAAAGATTGTTTCACTCAGAGAACATGTAGGCCAATTCCTTTTTTGTAGCTATAATTTCAAATTAGAAGTGAACACTTCATCGAATGTACCCCATTTTCAGTAAATACATCCTTAAAAAATAGTAGCTTCTCCTATTTCTTCTACCCGTTCTCTGCACCAGCCAAGAATTAGTTCCCATTGCTTACAGCTAGAGTCATAGCAAAGAAGCCTTCTTCTTCTTTAAGATCTGAGCAAAGATGCTCCTTCAAGAAGGCAAGCAGCATCCTTCCTTAAACTGCAGAACCTGTGCTGGCTTAACTGCATCCTTGCTGCCAGTGTGCAAAGCCTCTGTCACCTCCTAGATTTGCTATGAAGGGCAACAGCTATGGCCAAACCTTCTCCATCTCGTTGTCCTCACAGAAGAATTCAGTTTCAAATCTTGTGATTCATGTATATCTATCAAGCGTCTAATATCTTAGAGACAAAATGACTTTTTTTCCCTAGGGTTCATGGTTGAAGATGGAGAAGAAGCAAGAGGCAAAAAGACATGAAAAGCTCAGTCTGCCCTAAAGAGTTTAAATGTACCTTTTCATAATTTTTTTAAAAAGCTTTAATTTTTAAAGAATGTTTAATCCCCTTTTTCCCCTGCTGAATATATCCAAAGTGCTAAGCCAAAAAATAAAAATAAAAAGACCTTTAGAATTCACAAGGTCTAAAATCATGAAAACACACTAATGCATCAAACTTCCATGGAGGATTAGCCCATATTCTGTGTTAGTTTAGTGCCCTCAAGTGGACCAGTTGAAGAAGTAACATTTCTGAATGTTTTTATTTCTGTCTAACTTGTAGGCATTAGGTCTTCTTTTATGCCTGAAGGCATTTACTGAGAATGAAGTAAATTAAGAAAAAGTTTGACGTTTAGTTTCACATTCCATATGTTTATAATAAAAGAAATTGGTCCACATGTTCCGCAAAATTTGATAAAACAGATTGTGATTGTCAACAAATTTTATTAAGTCTGTCTACAACATTTGTGATTAAAAAATAGACTGTTTCAAATTTCAGCAAAGTTTAAATATTCATTATTTTAAAAATTGAATACTTAGGCACACTATATCCTTCATTAAATATTCTGTGGAGCTAGGAAATTATGATTTGCCAAAAAAGTCTGAATATATATCATATTCTTTTTTTGCATAAATGAATTTATAAATTAATTAGTTATTATGAAATAAACAGTCATATTACCACTACCTAAGTTAGAAACTAAAACATTCTCAAGACACAAAGATACCTACTTGCCCCTTCCCTTTTGTATATAATTTAGCCTCAGATCAAGTATCCCCTAAATAAAATGTTCTAGTTTTGCCTAAATAGAATCATAGAATATGTAGAGTGTGTGTGTGTGTGTGTGTGTGTGTGTGTGTGTGTGTGTGTGTGTGTGTGTGTGTATACCTGGCTCCTTCCACTCAGCCAAAGGTATAGGTATGTAAGACTCATCGACAGTGAAGACTTCAGCTTTCATGAGCTCATTTTCTTTTTCTTTTCTTTCTTTTTTTTTTTTTTTTTTTTTTTTTTTTTTTTTTTTTTTTTTTTTTTTTTTTTTTTTTTTTTTTTTTTTTTTTTTTTTTTTTTTTTTTTTTTTTTTTTTTTTTTTTTTTTTTTTTTTTGCTATATAATATGCCACTGCACGAGTTATTTACTCATTCTGTTGTAGGTGTATACCTGGGTGCTTCCAATTTTAAGATATTATTAATAATGCTGTTGTGAACATGTTCTTACATGTATTTTGGTACTTCTTATCTCACAATTCTGAAGGGTAGATACATAAAGTAGAAATGTTAGGTCTCAGGGGATGCATGTCTTCAATTTTGCTATTAAGAATTTTTCTAGTAATCTCTAATTCTAGAAATTTATCTTTTTTTCTGCATACACTATCATACTACTGGCAAATAGTGATAGATTAATTTATACTTTTGTATCCCCTTTTATTTCTTGCCTTGGTAAACTAGCAAGAACCTCCAATACAATGTGCTGTGTATTTGCTCTGAATAACAGCAGTAATGATGGACATCCTTCTCTCCTTGAACCTAATGAGGCTTTATAACATTTAATCATTAGATATGATGGTTGCTATAGTTTCTTTTATGAGATGTCATTTATGAGATTAAGAAAGTTCCCTTATATTTCTAGTTTCTTAGGAGTCTTTGTTTAATTATGGCTAGATGTTGAATTTTATCAAATACTTCTGGTATGTACTGCATTGTTTATATTTTTTTCTCCCTTATTTTGTCCATGTGGTAAAAAATAACAAATTTTGTAAATTGATAGTATAATGTTAAACCAAGCATTCATTCGGAGAAAAAAATTCAAACTGGATATGATATGTCATCATTTTTGTACATGGATACATAAGGATTTATTTTCATAAACTTTTTATAAAATTTTTGTAGATGTATCTAATTGGCATGTATTTTCTTTCTTTCCTTATACTGTTGTTATGGGGTTTTGGTGTCAAAGTTATGGCAGTCTCCTGGGTTGGAGAATGCATCTTCTTTCTCTATACTCTGGAAGAGTTTGCTTTAGAATTATTTCTAATATAAATATTTGCTAGAACTTACTGTTGAGATCTGTAATTTTCTTTGTGAAAACTTATTTAATTCAATATTTTACTTATTTCTTTTCTATGTTATGGATGTATGTATTTATTTTTAGGGATGGGGTCTGGTTCTGTCGTCCAGACTGGAGTTAAGTGGTGTGATCACAGCTCACTGCAGCCTTGACCTCCGGGGCTCAAGCAATCCTCCTACCTCAGCCCCCTAAATAGCTAGGACTACAGGTACGTGTCACAAGCCTGGCTTATTTTTGAAATTATTAATATTTTTGTAGACACATGGTTTTGCTGTGTTGCCCAGGCTGGACTTAAAACCCTGGCCTCACGCAATCCTCCCACCTCAGCTTCCCAAAGCTCTGGGATTACAAGTGTGAGCCACCTCACACTTATTTAAGTTGTATTTTTATCAAAACATGGCCATTTCCTCTAAAATTTTCAAATTTATGGGTTTACTAATATTTATAATAACCTCTAATTATGCTTACTGTTTTCAGAATTGGCTGACAGATCATCTTTTTCTGTATTCTGAATAATAGCTATTTGTCTATTCTCTTTTATCTTTCTTAGTAGTGTCGGGAGGTTGTCAATTTTATTAATCTTTCAAAAGATCTAATTACCAGCTCTGTTGATGCACTTCCGATTATATTTATTTTCTAAATGACTAATGTCTGCTTTTATCTGTATTATTTCCTTATTTCTATATTCTTTGTCTATATTGTGCTATTCTTTCACTAACTTCTTAAATGAATATTTAACTTTGTTCTTCTGTTCCTCTAAGGAAAAGTACTGTAAGTTCTGATTTTGCTATACAAATTTTGATATGTAGTGTTTTTATAATTTCATTGAAAATGCTTTCTAGTTTATATTCTGAATTCTTCCTTTACTCATGAGTTCTTGAAAATAATATTTTAAATTTATAAACCTCTGAAGGTTTCTTTTTCCTGGTCCTTCATTGTTTATTTCTAGCATAACTGCATTGTAGGAGAAGAATACACTTTGTGTTCTTTCAATCCTTTGGTATTTGGGGGGTTTGCCTGATAGTCATTCTGTAGTCACTATCTGTAAAAATTTCTTATGCTTGAAATATATAAGTATTCTGCAGATGTTAGGTGCAGTGTCCTGTATTTGTTAATTGTGTAGTTCAAATAGTTCTAGATCCTCACCGTTTTTTGTTTTGTTTTTGTTTTTTAATTAATCTAAAAACTACAGAGAAAGGTAACTTAAAATCTCCTGTTATGATTCTTAATTTATCTATTCCTCCTTGTAGTTTGTTATTTGTCCCTTAAAAATTTTGAAAGCATACAAATGTATGTCTTTCTGGTGAAGTGAATCTTTTAGCATCATGAAGCAATTCCATGTACCCCTAGTAATGCGTCTAGCCTTAAAAATCTATCGATATACCATCCAAGCTTTCTTTTTTTTTTTTTAATTTTCTTTTTTATTGCATTTTAGGTTTTGGGGTACATGTGAAGAACATACAATATTGTTGCATAGGTACACACGTGGCAGTGTAATTTGTTGCCTTCCTCCCCTTCACCTATATCTGGCATTTCTCCCCATGCTATCTCCCCCCAACTCCCCACCCCGCACTGTCCCTCCCCCCCACTGTCCCTCCCCTATTTTCCCCCAACATACCCCAGCGTATAGTGCTCCCCTCCCTGTGTCCATGTGTTCTCATTGTTCAACACCCAC
>PVKP010024836.1:0-34465 GCA_004027715.1 Plecturocebus donacophilus
CAGCAAACCACCGTGGCACATGTATACCTATGTAACAAACTTGCATGTTCTGCACATGTACCCTGGAACTTAAAGTAAAATTAAAAGAAAAGAAAAGAAAAAGAAAAGAAGCCCTAATCTTCTGCAATCCTGATTTGTGTGAAAGATGTATGAAATGCCCAAAAGGAGAGAATAAGAAGTCCCTCGAATACTTCGGAGAAGCCCCTCCATTCTTGTTGGCTGTGGCTGCGGCAGAGAATTCCTCAAGTCCCAAGGCTAAGGAACACTCAGCAATTGTGGCCATCTCACTGGTGCTGTGAACCTGGGCTTGTTAAAGAACCAGTTGATCGCAGTTTGGTGCCCCGGTAGGTCTGACTCTGGGGAGAGTATGCGCTCATCTGCTGATGAGGCTATTCCAGTCTATGCAGCAGTTTCAGTTTGATTTAAATTAATAAATAGGCATCTCATTAATTTCTGTAAACAGTCAACACACTCCTACCATATGATGCAGCAATCACACTCCTTGGTATTTACTCAGAGAAGTTGAAAACTTACATCCGCGTAAAAACCCTGCATATGAGTGTTTACAGCGGCTTCATTCATAATTGCCAAGACTTGGAAGCAACGAAGATGTCCTGCAGTAGGTGACTAGATAAATAAACTATGTTCCACCCAGACAATGGAATATTCAACAGTAAAAAGAAATGAGCCCTCAAGCCAGGCAAAGATATAGAGAAAACGTAGATGCATATTACAAAGTGAAAGAAGCCGATCTGAAAAGGCTGCATGTGTATTTGAACTATATGACATTCTGGAAAAGGCAAAACTAAGGAGGCAGCAAAAAGATCAGGGGCTGCCAGTGGCTGCGGGGAGGGAGGGATGAACAGGTAGACCCAGAGGATTTCTACAGCAATGAAACTACTTTAAAATGTATAATGACACCTGGCTACGTGTCCAAACCCACAGAATATACAACACCAAGCGTGAACCCTAATATAAACTATGAGCCTGGGTGACAAGGACATGTCCCTGTAGGCTCATCAGTTGTCACAGACGGACCGCTCCGGTAGAGGATGCGGATGACGGAGGAGACTGTGAGTGTCTTGGGGCAGGGGTGTCTGGGAAATCTCCGTGCCTTCTGCTAGATTTTGCCATGAACCTAAAACTGCTCTAAAAAAAAAATCAAGTCTATTAAAAAACAAATCACATGGAAAAACAGGCCATTCTCTCAGGAGTGTCCTGGGAAGTACCGTATTTGCATGCACAAGTATATTTTGACCATTTTTTTGGGGGGGGGGAGCTGCTCAAGTCAGAGATGGCAATTAAGAAAAACAAATGTACAGAACCCTCTCTCATACATGATTTCATTTGCTCTGCTCCAGTCCTATAAAGTATTACAGTTCTCTTTGTTTCTCAGGGGTTCGGTGAATGCTGCTTTTAAGGTTAACATGAATACACAAAAGCTCTGGTCTTTTAAAAAGAAGTTGTTAATGACATAATTGTAAGAGGGAATGTTGGTCAGAATGAATTGTATAGAAGGTTTTACGAGGTTTTAAGAAAGCTTTTCTTATTAAATCACTAAAAAATCTCACCAAAATAGCTCAAACTAACTTGGGAGAAGGCCAGTCATAATTAGTGGGAAACCTGAAATGCAGAATATTTCTTTAAAAATGCACTTTTAGTACTTGAAGTTCACATTGTAAAAGGAACCCACAGCTAATAAAGAGCCTGTGTCTTTCACAAACAAACAAGTCTCCGTGTTTGAGGCTGGTGTCCTGAAGGAGGTTACACAGTCCCCCTGTGTGAGTGTGGAGGAGCCACAGAGCCTGCCTGGGCCTCGATTTCCTCATGTGAAAAGAAACAAGCCACCAATGAAAAGGACTGGATCACCTCCAGGTACCTCGCAACACTACAAGACTCATCTTTTCTAATTATGTTCACACTATTAATCTGCTTCACAAATGCCTTCTTCATGGTGAGCTTGGAGGAAATGTTCATATTCCAAATTAGCAGGGTTCAAATTAATGAGCTTTTACTGTCTTCCAGGTAGATTTGGAAATGAAAAAGAAGACGGGAAAAAATGAGATTTACTAGTGCTTACTCTGACACAAGAACACACGTTCACATGGTCAATTTCAACTCCCAGGACACCTGTTTTACGGAATCCTTAGGAAGACAGTTCAGAAATTTTGCTACTTTCAGAAAAACAGCATGGGTGAGTCGCCTGTTTGTCTAATGGTGGAAAGAAAAAGGATGGTCAGCCAGGCACAGTGGTTCACACCTGTAATCCCAGCACTTTGGGAGGCTGAGGCAGGTAGATCGCCTAAGATCAGGAGTTCAAGACCAGCCTGACTGGCATGGTGAAACTCCGTCTCTACTAAAAATATAAAAATTAGCTGGGTGTGGTTGTGGGTGCCTGTAATCCCAGCTACTCGGGAGGCTGAGGCGGAAGAATCGCTTGAAACCAGGAGGAGGAGGTTGCAGTGAGCCGAGACCGCACCACTGCACTCCAGCCTGGGCAACAAATGTGAAACTTGGTCTCAAAAAAAAGAAAAAGGATGGTCACTGGGATCTTTGAAGAGCACAGAGTCAGGCGCTAACACGGACATATGTTACTGGAAATCTATTCGCTTTCCCAGAACACTGGCGCATCTCCAGTGTCTCATCCCAAGTAACAGTGATTCTAGTGGTTTTGAAAGGTTTTGCATAACTGCCTAGTCACAAGATCAGGCCTAATAACCACAAAAGCAAAGTGTGATTCTTTACTTGGTGTTATGGAATGAGCTGCGTCCTTCAAAATGTGTATGTTGAAGCTCTATCCTCCAATGTGACTATATTTGGAGATGAGGCCTTTGAAGAGGTAATTAGGGCTAAATGAAGTCATAAAGGTGGGGTCCTAACCCAATATGACTGATGTCCTTATAAGATGAGAAAGCAGGAGTGCACAGGCACCACGGAAAGACCACGTGAGGACATAGCCAAAAAGGTGGCCGTCTGTGGGCCCAAAAGAGAGGCTCGCTAGAAACCAACCTCACTGGCACCTGGATCGTGGATTTCCAGCCTCCAAGACCCGAGTCAGTAAATGTCTGTTGTTCAAGCTCCCCAGTCCGTGGTATCTTGTTACGGCAGCCTGAGCTAACATGGCTGGGAAAATGTAATGGCAATACTAGCTAGAATTGAGTGCCTGAAACTGCCGGGCTACCTGATAACAGTTTTAAGTGCATTATACCACCTAATTCTCACAGTAGTCATATAAGGTAGGTATGATTATCATCTTCATTTTACATGAATTCTTACCTTTTCAACTTGTTCATTCATTTTCCCCCACCTTGATTTGTTCGATATATATGTGGCAAGCACAAATCATTCATTCACTCAACAAACATATCCCAAGCACCATGCTTACAACTTTCCACAAAGCAAACCACTTTGATTCCAAGAAGTCCTATTAAGGGTACCAAATGCACTGCCCATGTGGCCCGTATGCAGTCTTGAGACCACACATACAGTCCTGAGTGACCCAGGGTGTCCGCTCCTTCCATCCCTACCTTCCTTTCTGTGACAACCAGTTAATACCTATTGTTTCAAACCTTCTCCCTTCTTTTTCTTCTCCTGCCGATTATGCACTAACCCCTTTTCAAACCTCAAAACTAAGGTTTGCACGTAATTGCTCTGACAATTCCCCTAGTATCAGAGGCCGGAATGGAGTGTATCTTAATGAGCTGCATAATTGCTCCTCCAAATGCTTTTCTTCGGCAGCCATTCTGATATTCTGCTCAGCAATTCATTCTCCACATGTCTTCCCTCCATGAAGGCTGCAGGCTTCACTCCCCCAGCCTGAGACACTGAGAATGAGTGCTGTGTTTCTCTGGAGGCCCCATTCATCATGGTCATTCTGCTCATTTGCCATTTTCAGAATGAAGATCAATTCAGACTACACGAAGGCTTCATGGCTAGAGAAGCTTCGCATGACAGCAACGGGAGGCTTTAAGAGGCTGGTGTGTTTCTCATATCCCAAAACAAGTTGAAAGTGATTGAAATTAAATAACCCTTTCCTGATTTAATAATGCAACTGCAGACAGCAGAGACAGTGAGACAGAGCCCGGTATTTTACACCAAGTGCACATGAACGCTTTTATCTACCATGGGTGGCCTGGACCACAACCATACATCAGCAATAAAATACTCATAACCAAATTAGGCACCATAGTCTATAGTTTACAAACAGCTTTCATTGTCTCACCAGCTCTTGAGGGAGACATTGTTATTTCCATTTTGAGACACTAGGGGCTAAGTCCGGGGAGCCTTCCTGACTTGCTCAAGAACACCCTTGCAGTGCGGTGAGGCTGGGACTTGAACTCAAGACCTCTGGCTCTCAGCACAGTCTAAAGCAGGGGACCTCTGTGGATAAAATCCAGCCATGCCCTTCATTTACATATTGTCTTGGCTGCTTTCATTTGCAAGGGCAAAGCTGACTAGTTACAACAGAGACCTAAACTATTTGCTGTCTAGCCCTTTACAGAAAACGTCTGCTGACCTCTGGTCTAAAGATGAATGCACCAACTTAGTTGAGCACTTTAGACTGCTTCAGCAGGGTGAGATGACTTTGGGGGTGCTTTGGCTCTTAATACCTGGACAATCATGAACAGAACACTGAACTGGGAGTTAACTGACCCTTGGCTATTGCTGTGGCTGCTGCTTCTGCTAACAGGCAATTACACACGTTTACCATGTGCTTGGCACGGTTCTCAGCCTTTTATTGCATTATCTTCATTTAGTCTTCACAACAAACCTGTGAGGTGGATCCCATTATGATCCTTACATTGGCAGATGAAGAAACTGAGGCACAGTGAGGTTAAGTAACTTGCCCAGGGTCACACAGTGAGTGCCTGGCAGGGCTATCTGCTCTGAATCTGCATGCTCTATACCCTCTCCAGTCTAGACGGTCAGGTTTAGCCTCACGTGACATTTATTAAGAGTTTACTTGCCTGGGGAGAGTTATTTAATACCCTGATCTTCTCTTTGCATCTATAAAATGGGAAAATAATATCTCCTCTGCCGACCTTCAGAGAATTGTGAGTTTCAATGAAGCCAGCCTACATGCAGGTACTTTGAGAATACTGCAAGCATTATATAATCATGAAGGAAAATCTTGACAAATACAACACCATTAACTCCAGATATTTACTCAGTCTTTGAAAAAAAAAAAACGTACTTACTAAACAGTGGTAGTACCTCCTACCTATAGGAACCCATCCCCAAAACTGTGATCTGATGTAAGTTTCGGGTTGAATGTGTGGAAGAATACATACAAGGATTTTGGCTATATCGACTCGGCCCATTCCCTGCAGGTGTGTAAGCCACGATGCACCAGTGGGGGTCACCAGGGTTGCTGGCTTATACCTAGACTTGCTAGGCATTTTCACAGTACCTCACTTGATCCTCAGAACAACTCATCACCACCAGCAGCAGCGTTCCCAGTTTTCAGACTCACCGCGCTGCTGCTGGACTGCTTGCCTGACGTCTCAGACCTGGCCTCTCCCAAGCCGCCCTTGGACCGTGGTTCAGGTGTAGCCTCACCTGACATTGATTAAGAGCTTGGGCGAGAGAAGCTTAGCTCCAACTAAAAAGGGGTGTGTGCATGTTAGTTTTCTATTGCTTCTGTAACAAATCACTACCAACAACTCTGCTTTCATTCCAGAGGTCACAAGTCCTAAAGTCAGGAGGTTAGCAGGCTTCCATTCCTTCTGAAGTCTCCAAGAGGAAATCCGTGCCGTGCCTTTTCCATCTTTTATAGGTCACTTACAACCTAGGCTTGTGGCCCCCTTCCTCACATCACTCCAAGCTCCATCCATCCTCACACCTCTTTTCCTGGCTTTGATGCTCCTGCCTCCCTTATCATCCTGATGATCACACCAGACCCATCCGGATAATCCAGGGTACTCTCCCCATCTTAAAACCCTTAACTTAAATTGCCTTTGCAAAGTGCCTTTTCCCAAATAGGGTAACATAGTCTTACTGCTTGGAAAAGGGGCAAGGCATTCTGCCTACCACAGCTTGGGAAGCCAGTGACTGCAGGTGTTGGGTTTTGAATGGCCTGAGTCAAGAGCTAAGGTCAAAGACAGTACCAAAGAGAAAGACAGGATGTCAGCAGCTCATCATCTCCCTGACTGGGTGTAACAGGCCAGGCCACACATGCTCATCTTTGAGGCTGTATTGACTTTTATTCTCCAAACAGATCCTTTGCCCAGGCCTTGATCAAGGTGGTCTGTGAGACTCCCCAAGATCCCACAGTGTAAAGTTTGAGATCAGCAACAACACTGCCTTTGAACGTCTGCTCAGGCTTCGGACAGTGAGGTTTAGCAAGTTAAATTAGAACTGAACTGATAAAGACAAGCAGGGTTTCTGAGGCTCAAGAAAGACTACACCCCACGCTCAGTACTGGATAACAAATGGCAGCAATTTGCCATGGGCTGTTTTTGGCAAAGACTTATCTTAACAAGATACTTATCACTTCTTCCTCTGGGGTTCAGTTACACTGTAATATCCTGGGGAAGGAGACTCAATTATCAATTGGAATGGACTGTCATTCTCCTAGCTCCTGGTTTTTATTTCAAGATTATCTAGGCCTGAATCCCAAACATTTTTGTTTTATTTTGTTTCGTATTAGTGAAAAGAAAGTCACAATGTTCTACACTATTATCTGATACCACAAACAATAAACAAAACCAGCCAAGAAAATAAGCTCATTTTGCCACTTGCTCAAGAAAAATGACACTTTACCCTGGGTGAGTAACAGAGATAAATAAATAAATGGAGAATTTCCATTCCTTTCAGTGCTTCTCATTAAGAGAAGGGTTGGCAAATTAATTTTACTGTACTGATCTCTCAGGGCCTCCGCTGTGAAAACAGCGCTAAATTAGCCCATTTCTTGGTACTGTTAAAGGCATGTTGGAAGAGAAGGCTACGGATGAGCATGAAGTTTGGAGATTACCTGTGGATTTCTATTTCTCATTCAATCCCTTTCCCTCGTGACCGTGAATAATTGGATGTCAGCTGCTTCTGAACTCCCCTTGTATCTGCCAGTTCCTTAAAGAAGTCACACTTCTTTTCAGATTCTAACTCATTTATCCTGGAAGATGAAGGAAAACCTATGGAGAGCCAAGGCTGAGATTCTGAACTGAGTGAGATGAACTGTTCTATGGATGAGAGAAACCCAAATGTAGCGAGCAGGAGAAAGTGGGGGGCACCATTTGTGAGCCATTCTGTGTGGTGACAAAATACCTTTGGGGGACATGTCTCAAGGCAGCCTTCAAGCCTCTTAATTTTCAAAAGTCTCTTTAGCATGCAATTTCCCTACAAAATTTGATGAGATGATCAGACCTGGGATGAAGACTCTTCAGGAATGACAATTATAGAAAGACAAAGCTTCGGGGCTGGGGAGTGGACCGGGCTCACTTACTGGCTAAGGGAATGGTTTCTCCTATTCAAATTTGGCCCTTTGTAAAGATGACAAGTTGCTCATTGTTAATGAACTTTAGGGTTGCTCTTGAAAAACAGAAACCAGAATATTCCATCTGCAAAAACCATGGGCTTAGCATGAGTTTATTCAATTCTTCACCCTTAGTGAATGGGTTTGGGAGATGAGTTAACCCTTTCTCAACCCGTAGCCAACCAAAACGCAATGAGTCTACGGATCAGTGTAAACAGCCTTCTCCAAGACAGGCAGCCCCCAGATAAGCAGCCCCCACCCCAGCCTCTCCCTGTGCCTGTTTGGGGCTTGCTTTCACGGGCTTAGGGCTTCCTGTTAATTAGGAAGGAGACCCAGAATTATCCTGATTTTTGTTTGAACACCAATTCTTGGTTGGGGCTTAGAAGAGGGCGCTCGGAACAGAACCCAGTGGCGTGACTAAAAAGAGCCCTCTCCTGACAAGAAGAGTGAATTGAGAAGAAAATTACACATGGTTACTGTGCCTAGACAGGGAAGAGCTCAAAAAAGATACACCTAAAAGCAACCTCCTAACATTTTTGTGTGTGCGCAGAAAATGTTTTAGAAAGTTCCAAGCTCAAAGAAGTCCTTCTCTGCAACTCCCCTGTTTTGGGCACAGTTTCTGGCCTGAGCAAACCCAGTCCTGGTTCAGGGACGCTCTGTCTGACTCATCAGGGGTCTGAGTGAGTTTTCGGGAGGAGCCAACAAGCCAGGAAACCTAGAGATGCTGCCGGTACAGGCGCAGGTGGGCACAGCCCACCATGCCGTGCTCCCATTTCACTGAATCCTGCCAGTTAGGATGGGGGCTTTCAGGACCCTCCCCCCAGAGGTGCCTGGAGCAGCCATGGGTGGTCTTCACTGTGCATTTCATTCCAGCTGAACACCCACCCGCCGGCAGGCATTGAATCAGCCCATTTACAAGCCCTGTATACTCCTTCTACAAACCACGGAGAGGGAGGGGTTTCATCTTGACTTAAAGACCAGTACATTAAGAATCAAAGGAGTTCAGGTCACTCATTTAGTCACTGAGTCGACCCCAGCTGAGCTGGTGGAGGTGGCCTAGCCTGGTCCCATAAGCATCAAACAAGCTCCAGAGCTAGACAGAATCATGGCTCTGCAATTCCCCAAACTGGCTGGATGATGCTGCACAGAACCAACAAAACACCTCTCTACGCCTGAGTTTCTTCATCTGTAAAATGGGGAATGATGTATCTGAAAAGCAGTAGAAGGTTGTCTGAATGTGAGGGAGTAAAAAAGTCACTGGGCCAAAGACGCTTCTCTTAGAACGCAGTTATTGGAACCAAATCATGATTACAATTTTCTTTTTAAAGAAAGAATAGGAAGTTTTAAAGATGAGAACATAGAAGTAAAAAACAAAAACAAAAACAAAACAAAACAAAATACAACTCAGCTAGGTGTGGTGGCTCACACTAGTAATCCCAGCACTTTGGGAGGCCAAGGCAGGAGAAGTACCTGAGCCCAGGAGTTCAAGACCAACCTGGGCAACATAGTGAGACCCCAACTCTACAAAAAAAAAAAAAAATTAACTGGGCGTGGTGGCCCAGGGCTGAGATCTCAGCTACTTCAGAGGCTGAAGTGGGGGGATCTCTTGAGCCCAGGAAGTCAAGGCTGCAGTGAGCCATGATCCTGCCACTGCACTCCAGCCTGGGCAACAGAGAAAGAAAGAAGAAAGAAAGAAAAGAAGAAAGAAAGAAAGAAAGAAAGAAAGAAAGAAAGAAAGAAAGAAAGAAAGAAAGAAAGAAAGAAAGAAAGAAAGAAAGAAAGAAAGAAAGAAAGAAAGAAAGAAAGAAAGAAAGAAAGAAAGAAAGAGGAAGGAAGGAAGGAAGGAAGGAAAAGAAAGAGAGAGAGAAAGAAAAGAGAAAGAAAATATGTATTTGACTTTGTACTGTCAGCCACTGTTCTAGGCACTTTACACAAATCAACTCATGTAATTTTCGAAATAATCCAAAGAGCTAGGTGTTGTTTTTCTTATGTTTACATATAAAGGACTGAGGGATTACAAAACTGACCCCAAATTGCTCTGCCAGTAAGTATAAATTTGAACCCAGGCAGCCTGACTCTGAGAACCCACAGTTTTACCTGTTACACTATGTGGCCTTGTTAGATGAAGTTAAATAAGTTATTCCAACTTTCCAGATGAGGACCTTGAAGACCCAAGAAGGTGAATTACTTGCCCAAAATCCCACTGCAGGATTTGAACTCAGGATGTAGGGGTCTACATTTCATGCTCTTCCCACAAAACTGCATTGAGATTTGCTGCGCCAGGCATTTGGGGGCAGTGCAGGGGGAACGGGAGGAGGGTCAGATGACACCTAAAAATGTCCTTTGAAGGAAAAGACTGGAGTGAAGGTGACAGGCGGGCAGGGAGAGCCTACATTGGCCTCCTCCTTCTTGTTTCTGGACCAAAGTGAAGGAACAGCCCAATCTATGAAGAGAACTGTTAATAACCCTGACTGTGGCTACCCAGGGGACCCTATCCTGTAGCCCAATAAATCCCCTTCACTCCAGGGACACTGCACCCAGGCTGGACAGGTTTTCCTTTTATAGGTACTGCAGTGACATCTGTTTCTAAAGGCACCCATTTGATGCCACATTTCTCTTCTCCCTGAGTTGAGTCATTTGAAATTATGAGTATTTACTGCATCTAGAGGGACCGAGAGGCGACACATCCATCTGGCCGACTCGGGACTCCAGCACCCTGCCACAGACTAGTAGCCCATGGCTGCATAAACACGGCCTTTTATTTTCCAGGGTTTCCGGGAGCAGAAGCATGCCACACTCCAAGAGAGGTCAGGACCTCTTCTTGTTTCCCGTCTCAGCAACCCACACAGACTCTGGGACCACTGGTCCTTTGTGACCTAACATACTAGATGGCTGCTTCTTCTAGGGGCTCCCAAGCCCTGAGAAGCCTTGTCCAGTTAATCCTTGTACAGATCCCCTGAGATCCTGTTAAAAATGTAGTTTCCCTTTGGCAGGCTGGGGGGGAACCAAGCTTCTGCACTTCTAAGAAGCTCCCACGTGTGTCAATGCTGCTGGTCCCTGGATCTATCTTTGAGTAGGAAAAACCTAAAGAGGTGCTTCTCAAAACTTGGTTGTTCATTGGAATTCCCTGAGGGTTTACGGAAAATACTGATGGGGTGGCCTGAACATTGCGATTGTTTAAATTTCCGTTTTTTTTTTTTTTTTTTTTTTTGCTTCTACAGTGCAGCCACAGCTGTGAACCCTTGCAGTAAAAGATGGCGTTTCTTTTAGAGATGGTGGATCTACAAGGTAGCAGAAGATGATCTGGCGATATGGAGTTCCATCGTCCAGTGATCTTAGCCTCCACCTGCTCCTCTGCTCCCAGGGACCATTTGCTCCTCTCTGTCTATGCCTGAGTAACAATGACAATAGCAAACAGCGAACAGCCTTCGTCTGGTGCCAGACACCTTTCTAAGCACTTCACGTGTGTGGATTCATCACCTTCTCACAAGACAGAATGAGGTAGGTGCTATTTTTTTTTTTGGTCGCCCAGGCTGGCATGCAGTGGTAGGATCTTGGCTCGCTGCAGCCTCTGCACTGCAGCCTCCACATCTCAGGTTCAAGCGATTCTCCTGCTTTAGCCTTTTGAGTAGCTGGGACTACAGGTGCCTGCCACCATGTCCGTGTAACTTTTGTATTTTTGGCAGAGACAGGGTTTCACCATGTTGGCCAGACTGGTCTTGAACTCCTGATCTCAAGTGATCGCCTGCTTCGGCCTCCCAAAGTGCTGGATTACCGGCATGAGCCACCGTGCCCGGCCAATTCTTATTCTTATTTTACAAGTGAGACAAGTGAGGCACAGAGCTGGTAAGAAGGTCTCCTGCGTCACACAGCCTGCAGGCACTGATGCTGGGATTTCAGCACATGTGGGGCTAGTTCTAGAGCCTGTGCTCCCGACTCCTTCTAGGCTGTGTGGCCTCAGACATTTGTCTTTCCCTCAGAGCTATTCTCCAAACACTGGGATGGGACACAAGGCAGGAATCCAGGCAAGCACTGAGCTTGCCGAGTTCTCAAGAGCCAAGCTCTGCCTTGGCAGGATGTCTGTTACATCCGTGGATATATCCGTGGGTATTCCGTGAGGAACATGCTGGAGACAAAACAGATGGCCAGAGCAATTTCTCCAATACTCAAAACGACTGCCAGAACTGTGGATTTGCCATTTTGTGGCTTCAAGTCCCTGATTTAAGATGAAGAGACGGGAATGTTGCAAGAGGCCATTTTAGGCAGCACTGGAGTCTGCCTGGGCGTCACACCCTTGTGGCACATTCCAAGGAAAGCCAGCTTCCTTCTAGGCCTGCCCAATGCCTGCCAAGGCCTGCAGTGTCTCCCAGCACAGTAATGTAGACATTGAACAGCAGAGGATCGGCTAGAGATACAGGGGCTGTTGACTTTTCTAGAACTCCAGAGCTACAGTGGAACTCGGTGTCCATGCCCCTTTGGCCTGCTTATCCTCTGCATCCTAGAAGGGGGCATGGATGGAGAATGCCTGCCCAGGAGGAACGAGGCTTCAGCCCCTCCGGTCAGTGCCTCTTCTCCCTTCTCCCCTCTCCCATCTCCCCTCTCGCCTTGGCCAGATTTTAACGGTGCAAGAGAGGGTGGAGCCACTTGTTCTTCTACATGCCACCCTCCTGTCTTTGCTCCGTCGGGATGACCAAGACTCTACACACATACACACGCACACACATATGTGCACACACATGCACACACACACACACACAAGCATGCATGGCACACACAAGCACACAGGCATACACACACATACAAGTATGCATGGTACACACATACAAGCATGCATACACACATGCACATGCCTAGTCTAGGTCAGTCTCTTATGCTCCTCCAACATCATGTATTAAACTCATATGGGACATCATTTTATAATTTTTTTTTTAATTTTTAAAAATCCACCCAGGCTGGAGGGCAGTGGCACAATCATAGCTCGCTGTTACCTTGAATTCCTGAGCTCAGAAGATTCTCCGGTCTCAGCCTCCCGAGTGAGCTGGGACGATAGGCACGCAACACCATGCCCAGCTAATTTTTAAATTTTTTGTAGAGGGAGGGTCTCATCATCTGGTCCAGGCTGGTCTCAAACTCCTGGGCTCAAGCCACCCTCCCACCTCAGACTCCCAAAGTTCAGGGATTACCGGCAAAAGCCACTGCGTCTGGCCAGGACCTCATTTTAATCAGGTCAGTTTACTGGCCTGATTCCCTTAGCAGAGCACAAACTTCCCCAGACTTATTGAGGTTAATTTGACAAACATTATATATATTCATGGTATTTAACATGATGTTTAGATAGATAGATAGATAGTGAAGATGATGACCACAATCAAGCTAAGTAACATATTTATCACCTCACATTGTTATCATTTTTTGTGTGGTCAAAACATTTAAGATCTGCTTTCCTAGCAGATTTCTAGTCTACAATACATTATTATTAACCATAGTCACCATGCTGTGCATTAGATCTCCAGAATTTATTCATTCTATCTAATGAATCCTTGTGCCCTTTGACCAACATCTTCCCATTTCCCCCGCCTCTGGTAACCACTCTGCTCTCTGCTTCTACAAGCTCAACCTTTTGAGATTCTGACATATAAGTGAGATCATCCAGATTTGTCTTTCTGTGTTTGACTTATTTCACTTAGCATACTGTCCCTGTATTAGTCCATTCTTGCACTACTATAAAGAACTACCTGAGACTGGGTAATTTACAAAGAAAAGAGGTTTCACTGGCTCCACAGGCTGTACAGGGAGCATGGCTGGGGAGGCTTCAGGAAACTTACAATCGTGGCAGAAGGTGAAGGGGAAGCAGGCACATCTTACACAGCCAGAGCAGGAGGAACAGGGAAGGGGGAGGTGCTACACACTTTTAAACAACCAGTTCCCGTGAGAACTCACTCACTATCATGAGAACAGCAAGGGTGAAGTCTGCTGCTATGATCCTATCACCTCCCAGCAGGCCCCTCCTTCAACACTGGGGACTATAATTCCACATGAGATTTGGGGGCGGAGGTGAAGGAAATCCAAACCATATCAGTCCCCCAGGTTCACCCATGTTGTCGGAAAGGGCAGATAATTTCCCTCTTTTTTAAGGCTAAAGAATATTCCATTTATATATATTTATATATCTATGTCTATCTATATCTATATTTACATATCTCATTCACATTTTCTTTATCCATTCATCGGTTGATGGACATTTAGGTTGATTCTGTATCTTTCCTTTCTTCTTTTTGAGACAGCGTCTCCCCAGGCTGGGGAGCAGTGGCATGATCCTGGCTCACTGCAGCCTCGACCTCCCTCAGTCTCTTGAGTACCTGGGGCTACAGGCACACACCACCATGCCTAGCTAATTTTACTGTATTTTTTGTAGAGACAGGGTTTTGCCATGTTGCCCAAGCTGGTCTCAGACTCCCTGGCCTCAAGCAATCCGCCTGCCTCAGCCTTCCAAAGTGCTGGGGTTACAGACATGAGTCACCATGCCTGGCCTGATTCTGTATCTTACCATTGTGAACAATGCTGCAACTCTTCTACAGTGAGAGTGCTGATGTGTGTTTCAGATGCTGCTAGTACTTCCTTTGGGCATATACCCAGAAGTGGGATTGCTGGATCATATGGTAGTTCTGTTTTTAATTTCTTGGAGAACCTCCATACTGGTTTCCATAATGGCTGTACCAAGTTACATTCCCACCAACAGCACACAGGAGTTCCCTCTCCTCCACATCCTTGCCAACACTTATCCTTTATCTTTTGATAACAGAAGGACTTTTATCCCGAAAGCCCTAGCACCTAGCAGAGCACGACATACACAGTAAGCGCTGCGAATTAAATTGTGTCCCCTCAAAATTCGTATGTTGAAGTTCTCACCCCAGTACCTTCAAATGTGACCTTATTTGGAAATAGCATCATTGAGATGTAATTAGTTAAGATGAGGTCATGCTGGAGTCAGTGGGCCCTAATCCAATTTGGTTGTTGTCCTTAAAACAAGGAAAAACGTGGACACAAAGCCAGGCACCCACACAGGAGGAGCACTGTGTGAAGATGAAGGCAGGAATTGAACAAGGAAGCCAAAGATCACCCTCAAACCATGAGGCTAACAGATAGACCTGGAACAGGCCCTTCTTCACGGCCCTCAGACGGAACCAGTCCTGCCGGTGCCTTGATCTCTGCCTTCCAGCCTCTAAAACTGTGAGACAATACACTTCTATTGTCTAAGCCACCCAGTCCGTGGTACGTTGTCACAGCAGCCCCAGGAAACCACTAGAGTGGATATGCAATCAGTGAGGGAGAGAGGGTGGGGTGTGAGGGATTCCAGATCCATTTCATGCAGTGCATATTTACTGTGTGCCACATACTATGAAAGAAGGAGAAAAGGAGGTAGGAGTGGAAGGAATGGAGAAACAGGGCTGAGTATGGCTAAGCAGCGAGGGAGGGTGAGGTCTGGGCTTAAGCAGACCCGAATCCCTCCCTAGCCCCGTGACTTGTTTTCTCCAGTTCCTTCACGCAACCAATCCCCTGCTCCTATTCGCTCCAAATGCCTCACATCTGTTGCACACTCGTCACATAATGTCTTATGAAATCAAAGTTGAGATATAATGACTGACACATTTCAAAGTGTTAGCCCTTCCATGATACGCACACGTACACTTTCAGGAAGGAACTTCTGGGAGAAACATCAGGCATCAGCATGAAGCGGAGACTTGGGACAAAGTCACCATACTCTTCACTGGGTCCCAGGAAACTGCCCGCCCTGATGTTCAGCTGCCTCTGTACCTCCAGGGGAGTGAAGCCCTGGTCACCTCCCCATGCTGAACTCACTGAGGCACAGGAGCAAGTAGCTTCATTTACTGCCCAAACATCTACTGGGCACCTTTTCTGGGGCTGGCCCATAGTAGCTACTGGATGCCTCGAGATGAATAAGAAAAACATAGCTCCTTCCCTCAAGGGGCGCAAAGTCTAGTGGAATCCTTCTAAATAAGTGAGATTAGCATCATGACATGGGCAGGAGGTGGGGATAATGGGGCATTTTGCAGACCAGCACTGTCCAAGACAACAGTCACGAGCCACATGCAGCTACTGAGCACCCCAAGTATCGCCTGTCCCATTTGAGATGTGCTCTAAGTGTCAAATACACGTCAGATTTCAAAGCCTTTGTACGAAATCACAAACACAAAATATTTTAATACATTTTTATCAATTAAATATGGAAATAATCATACTTTTATTACTAAACTTAATTTCACTTGTTTTCTTCTTCCTTTTCAAAATGCGGCTACCAAAAATGTTCAAATGACATCTGTGACTTATATTATATTGCTAGTTGGCAGCACCATTCTAGAAGGACATTTAACCTGAGCTTGGAGGGGGTAAAAAAAAATCAGAGCTTCCTGAAGGAGGTTTTTTCCATGCAAATAAAAAAAAAAATCCGCATTGACTGAGCAGCTTGCCATGTGCCTGGGATTCTATATATTTTCTAATTTAATCCTTAATAACTGAACCACAAGCATTTTATTCCTGTTTTACAAACAAGGTCTCCAGTGCTCAAAAAGGTTCAGCCATGTGCCTGAGATCTCAGAGTAACCAGTGTGAAGATGGGGTGGAAACTCCCCAGAAACCTGCTTGCTCCATCAGACCCACAGACTCCACTGGGAAAGGAGGACGTGTGCTGCCGCCATCCCCTCACCCCCGATGCCTCTCCTACGGGCAGTTTCAGAACAAGCCAGGGCTTTGCTTCAGTTCTATCCGTTCCGACAAGGTTAAAATCCAGTTGGCTGAGAAGCTACTTGAGTTGTGTCATTTACAGAAAAATCAAATCATGGGGAGGCCTCTTATAATTGAGAGTAATTCAGGAAATAACTTTCTGAAAATGGCAGGTTGTATAGCTTTGTTACCATTTGGAAATCGCCGAGGTCATTTTGTCACTTGAATGCCCTTCTCCGGTTTAAATATGTCATATTATATTCATACAGACTGACACAGAAAAACCCCATTAGTGCATCGAGCTTACTATCCAGGTTTGAATATATTGGATCAAATTAGGCTTGTTCCTGAAACTTCTGTTTCTGCAGCAGAACAACTGCCTATAAAGAAAGCTTGAGTTAAATGTGGACAATCAGTGAGATCGATGCTTTCACATGAACACAACACAGAGGTGAGGTCTTATTTAACAGGTATTACTGAATACCGAACTAGGCATTCGGAGTGTAACAGACTCCTAACTAGGCATTCGGAGTGTAACAGACTCCTAACTAGGCATTCGGAGTGTAACTAGGCATTTGGAGTGTAACATGCCCACAGGAGACTTTTAAAATATGAAAGCTGCATCTGTACGCTTTATAGAATATAGGTTGAGTGAATATGCATGTAACACATAACACACACACTCAGGCACACATACACACAGAGGCACTCATGGCTTTATAAATCAATGCATCAAGCCTGCTGATCAACACAGACTCTGCTAGAAACAAATAAATCAAAATTGTTAGGAAGTACAATGAACACAGCTAGTAGCTTCCAGGCAAGAGGAAATCATCCATCTCATTATTATTCAACAAAACTCCAAATGTGCCTGTGCAAAATGTCTTCAGCCTACATGACAGAGCACAGCAAGGGCCCACACCCCCTAAGAAAATTCTCAGGTTACCTAATTCCATCCAGACAATGAATGGCTACTGATGAACACCAGCTCTGACCTTGGCATTGTTCTAGGTGCTTTTTATACAGAATTTTGAGTCTCGAAAACCTGCAAGACTTATTTACAGATAAGGAAACCAAGGCTTGGACAGGGTATGGAAGTGACTGCCCCAGGTCGTATGGCTGGGCTGGGACTCCCCAGTTTCTTCAGACATCTACTCCTCTCTTCTGATCCAAATTGTGTTTGACTCTCATGTCCCCTGGCTTGACTGGAAATCCTTCTTGCTTAGCTAGAAATCTGACCAGGGCAACTTCCCTGGTTCAAGATTAATGAATCCGCTAGCCACAGTGAAAGAAGCAGTTCACTGTCCCTGGTTTTTTTGCAATGGGCCTTGCTGGTCTATTGTAATTTGCAATTAATAATGAAGCATTCTCCCAAGTGCTATGTGTAAGATCAGGTTAATGTAATATTTCATCTTTGCCAGCCAGCTGCTAGGCTGGCAGTGAGTATTATCTTTGCATAAGGAGTCAGTCTACAACGAATTCAATTAATCCCTCTTTGGCTGGTAGACAGCTGCTGAGTCAAAGAAGATAATTAGACGAACTCGTCATTTACCAGGTGGTTGGTAATGAAGGGATTAATTGACCAGAGTTGGGGACTGTACAACGTCTGCTCTTTCATGCCTTCCCCAGCATATGTGACCACTCAGCAACGTTCTTCCTGAATAGCATTCAAAAGGCAGAGGGCCTTTCTCCTTCCATGCTCATTTCTACGATTGTAACTGATCCTTCAGAAATGTCCATCTGATGCCTGGCCTGGAGCAAGTCTGGGTTTTCCTTCTTACTGGCTCAAGAGGGAAGTGATTTAAGGGTCCCTTTGACAAGGCTCCTCCCAATACTTTGGCTGAGGACTTGGCATCTTGGATTGGCCCACATGCTGCTGGCTGGGTCTCCAGCACCACAGGCATCGGACCCACAAACCTGCAAATGGAGTAGATGAGGGACAATGATCTCTATGTCCTAGTGGAAAACACAGGCACAGAGCCTTTACATAGAAAGATAGTAGAAACTACATAGAGTGAACAACCTCAGCATATATGCTTTGATTTGCTTTTCACATAATGGGTTATGTCCTGCATTGTAACTATCTGGGGTTGGTGTCATGTGGGTGGTAAAAAGAGTTTACCAAGACAGTTGTAGGTGAAGAAAGGCAGATTTATTAGAAAAAGTATGAAAACATGTTGCAAGGGTGCAATGGGCAGGTCAGCAAGAAAGGAACTGACCACAAGTGGACAAAGGTTTGCTGGGGAGTTTACAGGATGGTGCTTGTGCTGTGTGCTGAAGAGGGCTTTGTGTAGTACAGATAACACCAAGGTTGTAGTGACCTAACTTGCATTTTTCTATCCACTGAGGGTCTGGTGACAGGTGGGTGCAGGAAGATGTGAGTTATTTGCACAGAAGGACTCTGTGTCCTGGACCGTGAAGAAAGGCGGACGTACAGCTTATCTGCTTTTTCTTTTTGCCTTCCCTTGGTCCTGCCATCCTGCTTCTCCTGCCCTAATTAGGACTTCGCGAGTTATAGGTTATGTTAGAATCAAAGACTTTTAGGACCAGGGGGTAGTGGATGCTTAAAGACCCTCCAACCCAGGGCTTCTGAACCCTGGCTGCCCATTAGACTCACTTAGGGAGCTCTGAAAAATATCAGCACCCCAGCCCTAACCCAGACCGATAAAATCAGAATCACCAGGGGTGAGGCCTGGGCACTGGTCATTTTCTAAGAGTTCCCAGGGTGGTTCTAATACGAGGACAATAGGTTTGAGAATCACCGATCCAGTCTAACCCCTTCATTTTATAGATGACAATGCTGAGGCCTGGAAGGGGACATTACTTGCCCTGGAGAAGTCCCACAGTTTGCAAGTGGCCAAGTCACAAGGAGAAGCTAGGTCATAAGATGCACGCCATGTTCTGTGGGCCCCTCATGACCACCAACCCTGCCGATAGGTGAAGACCAGGTGGACTGGAAACGACCAGAATGGCAGACATGACCCCAGTCACATGCTGCCAACCTGCTCTCCTGCCCCTCTCCTACCAGCCCCCACTGAAGTGGCGTCACCTTCACTCCAGCCACGAGCCCCTCCTAGTTCTCTGAATGCGCCACGGACTGTCTCTGCAGCCTCGCTGATGTTCCCCGCTCCGTGATGCTGTTCCGTCTTCTTTAACGTGGGGAAGCTGTATCTTCAGAGACCGGACTCATCCTGTCTAAAGGCCCCCACTGCGCACCGCACTTCAGAGGCTAACCACTCACTCCCAATTCTCTCATAACTTCGCACAAAGCGTCTATCTTATGCCACTTACCGGGCTCCTGACCCAGGTGCCTCTGTCCCCATGCCCTTCTCCTCTGCTTATTCTACAAATGTCCATGGAAGCAACACATTTTGGCAAGCATTGCTGAAAAAGCTATTTAGGTTGGGGTTAAGAGAGTCTCCCCAATTGCCCCAACAATCTTTGGACTATTACAAGCTTTTATCAATCTAAAACATTCAACGAAATCAATGAGCCCAGCTTTCAAACATCAGCAAGATGTTCGATCCCATGGCAGAATCCTCGAGGGTGACTCCTGCTCTGCCAGCTCCGGCCAGGAGACAAAGGCCTCTCCTTCACTGGGCTATATGTCAGGTTCAGTAAGCAAAAAAGAAATGGGCAATTTTTTTTTTTTGAGGCGGAGTCTCACTCTATCACCCAGGCTGGAGTGTAGGGGCATGATCTCCGCTCACCGCCTCCCAGGTTCTCCTTCCTCAGCCTCCCGAGTAGCTGGGATTACAGGTGTGAGCCACCAGACCCAGGTAGTTTTTGTATTTTTAGTAGAGACGGGGTTTTAGCATGTTGCCCAGGCTGGTTTAGGACTCCGGATCTCAGGTGATCCGCCCACCTCAGCCTCCCAAAGTGCTGGGATTACAGGGGTGAACCACCACACCCAGCCTGCAATTGTTTACATCTACTGTCCATGCCATGGCATTCCAGAAGTCCTGGCCCCTGCTTTTGTGAATTTTGCAACTGGTCCTGAGCATACCCCAGGTCTCAGCTTGAGTCACTGGGAAAGAGAATCCCAAGAAATCATTTTCCCACCCAGAAAAAATAAAGCACTAGCCTCTCCTCATTCTACAACCTAGCCACGCTACATAAGCCTGACTCTCCCATTCAGGAGCTGTATTATACATTTAGTATAATTATGCAATTAGTCATTTGTCTTCCTTTTTTTCTCAGCCATCTTTCCTTCTGACTTCCTCCTCCCTCCCTCTCTTCCCCTCCCCATCCTGCTTCCTGGAGTCCACCTGATGGAGAAATAGATTTACTTTAGCACCGTAAAGATGTGACCAACAAGGAGTCAAATCTGTATGTAACAGAGATTTCAGTGGGAGCCTCCAAGACCTTGTCATTCCATTTTCCTTTTTTCTCCCCCTCAAAGAGTTCCCCAGAATTCCTCTAAATCCCTCAAACACTGTTTGGTCCTCAGAGACTCCTCGGACAATTGGATCTGCTGTGCCCGCTGCAAACCTGCTAGACTCAGCGCGTATACATTCACAGTCAGCCCTGCGCTGTGTGTCCCTCCCCTTGGAACACGGTAATCACAGAGCAAGCGTAAATGCTAAAGAAAGAACCAAGCAGGGCAGGGCTGAACCACATGAGTGATGCTGTGAAGATTTCAGGGAACCCACGAGAGGACCGGGAGGTGGGCGAGGCAGAAGGACAAGCTGTCTCGCCCTCGCTGGCATTTAGGGGAAATGAGACCCAATTAATGGCTGACAACGCAGCTCTGCCCCTGTGCATCTGAGCTGAGCCAGAGCGCTCGCAGATGTGCTGGGCCCACAAATATGCAGCTGACACCTCCTGAACTTTTGGTGACTTGATTCCAGCTGATCTGATGGGCAATTACATTTTATTTTGGGGCCAAGGAGGCAGCAGAGAACCAGGAAAATTATAAGACATAGGAGTCCAGTTTTTCTAAGAATAGCAACACCAAACTTTTTTTAACCAGTTGTTGTTTTATTGGTTAGGAGTTTGCAGGGCACTAAAATAAAACCTTGGACACTAAAATAAAAAAACTCTGCACACTAAAATCAGATTACAGCCAGTTTCCCAAGATTATAGCCAATTTTCCCAGATGACAGCCAAAATTTCCCAGTTTTTCCCAATTTTCCTAACCCTTTGTCCAGTGAAAAATCTGGGTCTGATATACTTTTTTTCTTTTTTGGAGAGGTGATAGAGTAACTCCCATCAAGAGAACTTTGCCAGTAACAGCAGGTACAGCACAGAGGTAAAAAAAAAAAATTGGATTTGTAATTTGTTTTTGGGTTGAATGTCACTCTGTTTCTTCCTAGCTATATGGCCTTGGATAAGTTGTATGAAGTTATTGGCCTCAGTTCCTCCAACCATAAAATGGGGATATAAACCTAGCTTGGGGCTTATTATTATAAAGATTAAATAAGAGGTTTATAAGCATCTAGATAGTATCTGGCCTACCATACTGGTACAGAGTAACTAAGATGATATCTTCTTCCATAATGTTGGTTCCTTATCACCTAAAATAAACAGTTCCTGTTTTCACCGTTACATATCAACCCAAATAAGCAGTCAGTATAAAAATCAGAAACGCCAGCTCGGGGAGCAGTTTGGTTTCTAGCAACGAGAGGGTTTGTCATCTGCCTCGGTGATACAACATCATTCCGGCTCAGCAGCCTCAACAGCTTGGCTGGTCGGGAAACACAACAAACTGCACCAGAGCCCAGTCAGGTGCAAAGTTTGTAAATGGCTCGTGGACACGAAACCAACGAAACTCAAGAGAAGCTCTTACTCCCTTCTCTCCTCAACGCCCCGGCCCACGGCAGCCCACATGATCACCAAGACAGTTTCTCTGAAAAGTGCCACTTACTGAACTTGCATGCGATGGAACATAATTGCAGCTTGTAAAGGAAACCAGCCTAAGAAAAAACATCCCGAGGAAACGAGGTGATTTTCCTGCAGGGACATTTCCCTTGCTGGCTAATGGGGCCAGACAACTTGCCCAAGACATCCTTGAGGGAGGACAGTGACTCAACCACCTACGCCCTCCCCAAATGCCTCGGGAGCTGCTCTCCAGCCCTAGCTGCCCTCCAAGTCCCAAGCTACTGCCTCACAGGCCCGTCATCCAGACAGTGCTCAGAACACTACTGGAAGGAAGAAGGGGGGCTCTACCCAGGACAGGCATCTTTTCTCTGACTGGTTTACCATTGGACCAAGTAGGGTCTGCCTTGCCAGTCAACTCATTCCCCTCAGCCCCGGGCTCAGAGTGACCACAAAAGGCTAATCATACACCGTCTCCACCCTTTTGCGCCCTGTGCCTAGGGCTAAACTGCTAAGTTACTAAGCTGTATTTTCCTAGGCACATGTAACAGCACATGAAGAAATGAATGAGGAAAATGAGTGAATGAACCCACGAAGGAGCAAACTCCACAGTAAACTCGAACCAAGACACATCACCAAATGCAACACCCCAAGGCAGGTATTGTTCACCCCACATTATAAATCAAGGAAAGAAATCTCAGAGAGGATAAATAAACACCTGACAGTCACATAGCTAAGAAATCATAAAACCAGGCTTTGAACCCAGGTCTGACTCCTAAGTCGAGGCTTCTGATATGGAAGCCTCCCTCCTCACCACAAAAATGACGAATCATACCAACAGAGCCCCTGACACATCAGAATTATTTCACTCTCCTAACATTCCAGGGAGACTTTTAGGTAGGAAAACTGATCCCTAAAGAGAACTCATCATATATTCGGGGTTGCACAACAAGTTAGAGATGAAATCGGGACTCGAACCTGGACTTTCGTTTTCTGAATCACAAGTCTTCGAGGGCCCTGTGTTAGGTCCTGGGGAGCGGACGGTGACTAGGACAGATGCAGTTCATGGACCTCCCATCCACAGAGGTGGTGACTTCAGAAATAGCTTTTCCCATGACACCATATGTTGCTCATAAAATCTGCAGCAGTGTTTCAGCAGTTTTGTTTTGAAGGAGAAAATGATCTGAGAACAGAGCGTATCAACAAAAAGATGGGAATGGTTTGTATCTGAGGCGCCTGTGTTGTTTTCAACATGGGTTAGCAGAAGTCCCATCCTTTGTTGAAGCCCAATTCTGCCTCTTCCTTAGGACAGCATGTGTGTGGACAGGCTGGGAGACCTGCCTATAATACGCAGATTGTTTGGGCACCAAAGGGAACCCAACTATCAAATTTCCCACCGAGTCACCACAGAACTCAGTACAGGAAGCCTCAGGCAATACTGACTTGGCAATAAATGGGCTCATCTGGCCAAGTCACACCTCAAGACAGGGCATGAGTTAACCTAATTAGGCCACCCACGATGCATGAACCCAGGAGTCCATTTTTCCAGAAGGGAGTGTAGGTGAGTGATTGGGAAGGGGGGCAGGGCATCAGATAGTTCTCAAGGGCATCCCTTTACAAGAGTTGTAAAATTCCGACACCTTTGAGGCCCATGTATTATACTCCTCCACCAGGTACCTTGGTCCACACAAGGATTAAATGTAGTCGGAGACTGTGGTCAATGCGGTACATTTTTCCCTCTTTTTCAACAGCTATCGAAGGTCCATTGATGCAGCTGCTAGCTATTCACTCACTGGTTCTGGGCATCAAGTGCTAATTAATGTTCCTACAAAAGGATCAGCCCCAGAGTCTCCACATCAGGACCCACACACACGCCACGGAGGCTGTCGCCATGGCAACCAGGCCTCCTAACTTTGCACTAGCTTTCCACAGAAGACACTTTTCCTCGGTTGGAGCTTTTTTTTTTTTTCTCAAAGAGGAGCTCTTTTTATAATTGATGGCACAGAGGCCACGTTCGCTGCCTCATTAAACTAACAAGTCAGATTTACTGAGGCAGTCACTTAGCAAAAAGTCCCTGCTCACAAGGGAGTTTGCCAAACTGGCACAGTGAGGTGGGCATCACTGGGCTTTATATGAGAGAGAGCCGGGCGCGGTGGCTCACGCCTGTAATCCCAACACTTTGGGAGGCCGAAGTGGGTGGATCACAAGGTCAAGCGTTCGAGACCAGTCTGGCCAATATGGTGAAACCTTCTCTCTAATAAAAATACAAAATTTAGCTGGGCATGATGGTGGGCGTCTGTAGTCCCTGCTGCTCGGGAGGCTGAGGCAGGAGAATCGCTTGAACCCGGGAGGTGGAGGTTGCAGTGAGTCGAGATCACACCCCTGCACTCCAGCTTGGGTGATACAGCGAGACTTTGTTACAAAAATAAAAAATATGTGAGACGTGGGAGCTGGGTGTCAAGTGTACCCACATGCAAGTCTTCCTTTCGGGATACCAGGGAAGACTACAAGAGCCTCGCTGGCCCTTGAATTTCCGATTCCCATTGCTGGGACCTCAGACTATGTTAATCTCAAGAGTTCAATCCCTGGGCAGGTCTGAACGCTTAGCACTCCGCTTAGGCATTTCTCTAATTCTAAACATCCCTTGCTAGAATTTTTCAGAGATACTACGTAGAAAAAGGGTGACAAAGAAAGCAGCCACTGAAGGTAAAACGCCAGGCAGTGAAAGGAAGTTTGAAATCCCCCACAGACCACAGTTTTGGAGTTTTTAGTATCCACCCCACCAAAAAAAAAAAAGTTTACGTGCTGACAGTGCTTGAGGCTTACCTGGATCGGATTGTAGAGTTCCTGCAGGGGGCTTCGGGACCCCTTCCGGCAGCAGATGTCCACGCCAAAGGGATTCCTCCGCATGACTGAGGAAAGAAAGTGAAGGCTCATTAGAAATGAGCAACAAAGATTTGTTGTCTGACAAAGAAAAAGGCACAGAGGAGGGAAGAAGAAACAGGCAGGAAAGAAAGAGAAAACCAGCTTCTAGCAAAAGATTTCCAGGCTGTCCCTTCTCCAACGGCACAGCTGCCGTCTGTCTTCCCAACATTCAGGCATCTCCACACCCAGAAGGATGTAAATCACGCTACAAAGTCTCCCCAGCACGTGTTTTAAGAAAACAGGACAGGCATCTAAAAACTCACTGAAATGAAACCACTTATGAAAGATAGGGGAATGGCTGCTTCAAGACAGCAAATTCTACCCAGCACCAGGCTTGGTGACACATTTTAAAATTCCGCAGATGTCTCCAGCAACCCTCAATGCCCTCTTATTCCTGGTCTCTGGAAGCCAGGCTTCTGAGGATGAGCAGGTCCTTCCCCAGGAGGATCCTCCCGCTGGATAGGTCAAAGGCCCAGCCTCCCCAAAGCCGCTCCTAAATTAAGTTATTTTTAGTGAAAATATCAGCATGAAGCAGAAAGGATGAGTTTACAGTTCCAGACAGAGATGGTACTTACAATTAACAAAAGAGGGGGAATTAAGGGAACTCCTGGAAACCCACCAACATTGAGGTTACCAAGAACTCTTTAAATGGCAATGAATCCTTTTTTATCTTTCTTGTTCACAAAGAAACTTTTCTGCTCACTCTGTGCAGCCCCTGACGCATCCTGTAATGCATAGCCATGGGCTTGATCATCATTTATTGGAGGGAGGAGGAAGGAGGAAGGGAGGGAGGAAATGGGGGAAGAGGGAAAGAAGGAAGGAGAAAAGGAAAGTAGGAGGGAAGGAAGGAGCACAGTGAAGAGGAAGAGAAGGAAGGAAAGAGGAAAGGAGAAGGAAGGGGGGGACAAAGTGAAGGAAGGAAGGGAAGAAGGGAAGAAGAGAGGAAAAGAGGGAGGGAAGGAAGGAGGAAAGGAAAAAGGAGGCAGAGAAGGAAGAAGGAGGGAAGGAAGGAAGGAAGGAGAGAGGGAAAAAGAGATGGGGAAGAACAAATGAACAAGGGCTTTCTTCTTAAATACGAGGCAGTTTTCTTATGGTTCGAGGTGCAACAGAAGCACACAGGGAGCAAGGAAAACAGATGCTTTCATCAGCCTAAAGAATTCGCCTGCTCCACAGAGTCAGCGAACGGACAGGGGGACACTCCCTGGAGCAGACAGCCTGGGTCTGAATCCTGGCTCTACCAGTGCCAGCTGTGTGACCTTAGGGAGGTTACCTAACCTCTCTGTGCCTCTGCTTTTTTTTCTGTGAAATAGGAATGAGAGGGGCATCTAAGTTCCTGGGTTAGATGTGAGGGTTAAATAAGTTACTACTATGTGCAGAATGCTGAAAACTGTGCCTGGCCAAAAGCCAGAGTTTAAAAGTGTTGAAGACAAATTTCAGAAGCAATTTTAGATCCCCCTGGGAGGAAGAGGGGAACTTCTCTATTAGCAGACCTCAAGCAGGGTGCAGCTCAAATGAATAGGAGGGCTGGCTGCACGGGGTAAACCCAGGACCTCCGCTCAGAAGTCAATCTGAGGTCAGGAAAGGGAGGAGAGTTATCCACAGGCAGCTGATGACATCTGGAAGGTCTCTGGAGGATCAACTACTGCTCAGGTGAGTCTCCGTTGACTTGTCACTTTGAGCCACATGGAAACTCTGAAAGTCAATCAATGCCCGGAAACAAGAGGCCACGTTTTCTTTTTCCTTTGCCTTGACTTCCTAGGGCAGGGGTCAGCACAGTTTTCTGTAAGAGGCCAAATAGTATTTGTGCTTTGCCCCCGCAGTCTCTGTCATAACTCCTCCGCAGGGTCACTGTGGTGTGAAAGCCGCCCCAAGTGATATAGAAATGAATGGGAGTGGCCGGGCACCAACAAAACTTCACTTGTGAACAGGGAAATCTGGGAAAATGTCATCTAATTCTCATGTGTCAGAAAACATTATTCTTCTTTTGAGCTTTTTCTACCAATGAACAAAAATGGGCAGTGGGCCAGATGTCGCCGTCGGGCTGGAGTTTGCAACCCCCACCCTAGAGAACTGCCCCCTACCCTGGAGAACTGCCCCAGGTCTTCTCGGGGTCAGTAGCACAGCCTCAGAACACAGCTACAGGCCCACAGTCTTCCCAGGGGAGGGGGCGATCGCAGGCAAATGTCAATACATTAAAGCCATTCGAATTTGATCAGGCTGTGCAGAGAAACACTGGTTCTTTGTTCCTCTAGGTGCCCCAAGAAGAGAGAAAAAATTCTGTGTTGTGTTTCTCTTTAACTTATGACTTCATTTTTCATTTCCACCAAAAAGGAGGTAAACTGTTAAACGCACGCAAGTTACCCTCCGTACACAATGACATAGCAACACTTCGAAGAAGTAAAAACAGCCATAAAACTTGTAAAATTATGCCCACGCCGGGCGAGATTAAATTCTCCCTATGGCGGCAGACGGGCTCATCGAGGCCCATGGCTCCGGGATCGCCGAGGTGAAAATCCTACCATGGAGTCCATTAAAAGTCTGCTTTTATGGGGGGCAGTATTATTTAATTGGTTTATTTTTCTAATACAAGGCCTTTAAAATGCTTTGACCGCGTGGGGCCTGAACCTTGGGTTCTTCGCCCACAGCCATCAGCCCTGCGCGTGACTTCACTGGGCGCCATGGGAACCGGCCTTGGCTCCCCAGACCACCAGAGCCAAAGGGGCCTTGTGCGCCTTTTATGGGAATGATAACAACCGCACGCTTTCTGGAGCGCTCACTGTGCACCAGGCAGTCGGTGCGGTGTGGTGCTTCCCACGGTGAAGGAAGTACCTGCATTTGACAGATAACCCCTCCGAGCCTCCCTTTCCTGCGGGCACTTGGCCAAGGTCACGGTCCTGTCAGTGGAAAGGAGCTAAGCTGAGCCACGAGACTGACCGGAGCTGCCCGACCTGTGAGCCGAGGGTCACCTCCCAACTCAGCTACACCAGTCACCACGAGGATACAGGCCACTGAGCCACGGCCCGCCCGGCCCACCAGGGCGGGAGGCTTGGGCCAGCACTTTATCTGTCCCCAAGAGGACAGAAGGAGCCAGGTGACTCAGAAGGGGCCAGTGATCTGTGGAAGGATGAGGAGAGTCAAGAAAAGCCAAGAAAAGATAAAGTCGCCCAAGTCCTCCATGTCATGTTCCAAAAACTACAGTTTTTCAATGTGTGCTCTGCTCACTTTCCCCGGGATAGTGCCTGTTAAAAAGGCAGATTTCTGGGCACATTCTTGGGCTTCATCCCAGAGTTGTTGAATCAGAAGGAGGGGGAGACGGAAGTTAAGGCCCAGCAATCTGCATTTTAATAAGACTTCGCCACCATGGGGAAGAGAGGTACAAATTATACTCTTTATGCCTTCTGATTCTTGAGCACCCAATTATAGAATAAATAATTTCTGCGTACCCTGGCCCCATCTAGCTCAGAAGACACCGTAACATCTACCATGGAGTTGTGGAACGTCTCATACTGCTGCTGTTGTGTGAAGGTTCGGACCCTCCCTGGAAGCGGAGCCCCACTGTACCCTCTCAGGTTTAGGCCATAGGGGCTTTTGGTTTCCAGGGCCCACAAATGACTTCTGGGCTAGTCATCGGGAAGTGGTAGCAATGAGGACCTGCTCTGCTGCCTGGGACACAAAGGAAGGACCAGCAATTATGCACATGAGTATACTCACCCACATGTAACTTACAAGGGGCATTAGGGGAGCCTGAGTAGCCAAGGCGCAGACGGTAGCAGCTAACGTTGAGAGGGCACCCATGCTTCGCCAAGCAGCTTGCACATTTAGCCCCCACAACAGTCCCATGGTGCAGGGACCACTCCCATTCTTTTTACCGATGAGAATACTGAGGCACAGCAGGGTTAGGTAACTTGCCCAGGTCTCATGACTAGAAAAAGGTGGAGACAGGATTCTGGCTCAGACGGTCCAGGCTCCTGGCTGCCACACTGGGTCACCTCTCTACTGCCAGGTAAGTCAGACATCTCCAGAGTCTCCTCCTGGCCTGACACCTGGTTGGCTGGCCACGTCTAGGACAAGTCCAACATGCAGTCTAGTCTAGGACAAGTCCAGAGCGCCATAGGATTCATCAAAATGCTGTGATGACAAACTATTAATTAACGGTTATTACACTCATTCGTTTGACAAGTTTTCTTCAAGCACCTATGATGTGCTGGGCAACCTGCCAGGCACTGAGCTTGGGGGATATGGCCTCTCTGTATCCTATTCATGTTGCTGCTGTGGTGCTTGGCACATAGTAGATTCTCAAAAAGTTTATGAATGATAGAGGAGTTAACACTTCCTTTAAGAGCATTAGAGAGGTTTTGTTCTTGCTATATATGGAGAAAACTGCCAGTAGTATTAGGCTACAGTTATTTCTTTTTCTTTTGAAAAATGAAAGGTCTGATGATCAAAAGCCCCACAAAAAAAAAATCCCTGAGGCCCTGAGGACATTTAGCGGCAGCCTTCTGCTGTCCACCCCGCCCACCAGGAGTTTTATTTAGCCACAACACTTGTTTTCTCCTCTCTAAACTCAAATCAATGGGATTAAAGATTTTTTTAAAGAATCTAATTAGCTCAATTTACAGTCTGATTTCTTAGACCCAGGAACAGTTCTACATCTTCCGCGATACATAAATGAAGCTAAAATTAAACTCAAGCCGCTCATGTTTGTTTCATTATAATGAAGAGCACGTTGTTTTCAAGTGGACGCTCCATTCCCACTCTGCTGAGAGCGGCCCATGGAGAGCTGGCTCAGGACAAAGGAATCAAGCATACCTCGTTCTCGGAGTGACTCCCAGTGACCCTCTCGGTGCTGCTGGAATGGAGGGGAGCTGCTGGATTGTTATTCAGGTCTGAAGACACAGAACTGAAATACTGCGGGACCCTGAGTAAGAATTCGCCTCTCATGCATGTCCTAAAACCAAAGACATTTAGAATTCCAAGGGATTCGAGTCTAGGCCAGTCCCCTCAATTTACAGAAGAAACTCAGAGATCTTACACGCTTGCCCGAAGTGCCCAGTGTAGTTAGCAGCAGAGCCATGGCCAGAAGTCCTGTCTTACAAAATAAATACCACATAGTGAGAACGTACCGTGTATCTGATGCCTGACACAGCGCTCAGCCTTTTTCTCACATTGTTTCATTGAATCCTCATAGAAACCTTACAAGTCAGATATAATAATGATGTCACATCATCCCATTTTGCACTTGAGAAAGCTGAAGCCCAAAGAGGTTAAGTAAATTGTCTAAGAGCACACAGTCAGCAAGCAGCAAGGGCAAACAGCAAATTTACAACCCAGAACTGGTGCTCTCCACAGCGCTATCTCGAAAGGCCATCAAGGATGCTTTTACACTTACAACTCCTACCATTTTGGGGCTGTGACTTCCCTCAGCGTTTCAAAATGAAGCACTGCTGTACTAAATCACCCAAGTCCGGAGGGGTCTCTGCTCCTTCCGCTGGCAAAACAATTCTAATACTTGGTTGACTTCGGACACTTTCCAAATCTCCTGACTTGCTCACAGGCTGGGCATGATTCATCTGCTCCACACTCTGAGAGTGCCGAGCAGCAATGCAGTCGCAGAAATGTATCTGATTCAACCTGATCAAGTTAGAAGCGTGAGCAATACCCAGCTTCCTCAGAGGGAGCCGCTCCTGCAAGGACAGGCGATCCTGTTTTGTACCTGGGAGACCCAAAGTCAGCCCTCAAGGGACAGTATGTCTCCCAGCTCTCCGTCATCCTCTTCTGAGGTCACTGTGATGAGACTAGAGTGACCAAGCAGTCTAGTTTGCCCGGTCTGAGGAGACCCCTGGGATTCAGGACTTTCAGTGTTAAAACCAAGTAAGTTCCAAGCAAACCAAGATGGTCTTACAGGCCAAACCAAGCAACACCCTTTGGAAGGAGAAGTTTCAATCAGAATTGGATTCAAGTCCTGGTTTCACCCATTAACTAGCCTTGAGACCTTGGGTCAACTTCCTGATCTCTGAAACTCAACTACACAATTTGGTGAACAATGCCTGTGTCATAGGGTGGTGGTGAGAATGAAATAAAAATGTCGACTAGCCTGGTCCATGACACTGAAAAACTCGGAAGTCACAGAGCTGGATCCCACCCCTAGCTCTGCCACCAAACTAAGATCCTCACTTTGAACTAGGTCTCCCTGGGCCTCCGTTTTCTCCTTGGTCAGGTGAAGTGGGTCAACCAGGTGATCGCTAAGTCCCTTCCAACTCAAAAGTCCTAACTTCCAAGCTCAGGGCGGCGGGGCATCTCCCTGTAGAACCATGTGTTAAACAAGCTCACCCTAGAATTGCTCAGGTTTGGGGAGTCAGGGTGGAAGGAGCAGTGGGTGGGGAGAAGTGAAACAGTAATGGAGTAGGAGGAAAGAATCTGAGGCCAGGAGAGGCAGGGAAGGGAAAAGCAATACCTGGCTGTGAGAACAATCTCCACCCGGTTTACAACCTAGCAGGGTTCAAAAGCCCCTAGTGGTGAGGTTTTTATCATTCTGTAATAAATACAAAAATAGGGACATCCCCTCCAAAAAAAAAAAAAAAAAAACCTTATATAGAACCAGAGCTGGCAGTCTGCAGCTCCGCGGGGCCTGGGGCCACAGGGGTAGCTTTTAGGACAAACTCCTTGTCTCAGTATCCCAGCTGCAACCTGACGTTCTCCCAAGAGGGAATCAGAGTGGGGGATCTCAGAGTGGGAGGAATCTGGCCTCCCACAGAGGTACTTTGAGACTCTCCTTAGGAATGACTTACATTATTCTGAGTCCAGCACTGCCAACACTCTCCTATTTATTTATTTATTGAGACAGGGTCTTAACCTCCGCCTCCCAGGCTCAAGTGATGCTCCCACCTCAGCTTCCCCAGTGGCTGGGACTACAGGCATATGCCACCACGCCCAGATAATTTTTGCAATTTTTTTTGTAGAAACAGTTTTGCCATGTTCCCCAGGCTGGTCTCGAACTCCTGCATTCAAGCAATCCTCCCACCTTGGTCTCCCAAAGTGCTGGGATTACAGGCGTGAGCCACCATTCAGGCCCTATCGCCTTTTAAATGCAAAGGAAGAAATTTTCTTCTAACACTAGAGCTCAAGTGCATTGTTTGAGCTGATTTCTGGAAGGAATTCCAGAACTGGAGGAAAGAGAAGAAAGAGCAAAATAAAAGTGGGGGTGGGGGGTGGAGGGTGGGGGAGAGGACTGAAGCCCAAAGCCTTCTCTGCATCACAGTTAGGCTTGGTTCAATCCTAAACCGTTCTCATAAATAGGAGAGGTAAACAGAAGCCAGTAAGTCCTCCCGAAAACTACATCTGAAGCTAATCCATTCAAGATTTAAAAATATCCAGGAACCTCTATCTCCGTGAGATTTCATTTCATTTCAAGGATCCTGGAGCTCTTTGAATCCAAACTCATGCCTGGAGTCTGAGGGTTTCTTAGCCCTCATCTGGTCACTCCTGCTCATTTGCAGAGAAAAATACTGGGCCCAGTGCAGGGACAGAATGGCCAGAGGTCCCACAGCAGAGCTGGTGATCACACCTGGGCCTGGCCAAGCCCCTCACCTGCCAGGTTTGCCGGTCTCTACCTCTCCACTACCTAAACGCTCCGTGCACAGCAGGTACTTGGTATGTTGGTATCAAATGAACAAAAAACACAGATCAAGTGATCTGAGGAATTAACCAAAGATATTCTATTGAAGGGTCTCAGACCAAATCACTTACTAATAGCAAAGGAACAACAAAAAGGCATTAGCATGTTCTTTTCTGACAAATTCTTCTCAAAGTGCCAATGCCTCCTCAAAGTGGTTTAATTACCTTCTTAGCCAAAGTAGTTAAAACAAAAAGAAAAATTAGTATGATATGCTCTTGTGGTGCTGTGATTTGCCTTAAATGAGCTCTGCAAGTCCCCAGTAAACATGAGCCTTTATTACTGTCTCTCTCTATTCCTTGCCGCCAGCCAGGAGGTAGGTGGTATCATACCCATTTCACAGACAAGGAAGCTGAGGCTCAAAGAAGTTAAGAATTGACCCGGTGACACAGCTAGTGAATGGCAGAGGTGGGATTCAAACCCAAAAACCTGCGTGCTTTCCCCCACTCCTGGGAAATGGGACACATCACAGCTTGGAGATGCTTGGGACTGATAGAGACCAAGCATATAGGCAGTCCCAAAGGTTGGCCCAGTGTTCTCCCACCAATCAGGCCTTCCGGAGCTTTACAAAACATTCAGCATGCTTGTATTCACAAGTGACTTTTCAGGAGCCCCAAAACAGTGAGGTGAAAATAGCGTTCAGCCTAAGCTGTCATTCACGCCGTTACCAACCTTAACTTTTCCAACCTCCCATTCCTTCCCTCACCCAGTCTCTCCCACAGGGACAATTCAGAGCCATAAAAACCATTCCCAAATCCTTCTCCTTACTGGAGCCCCTATAAGCAAAATTCACTGAAGAATACTGAGGGATTGGGGTTTTTTTTTATTTGAGAATAATCTGAACGTGTATCGTGGCCATTCCCATGTCAGCCTCTCCTACTGCTCCAGTTCCTCAAAGCAAGAGCCCCTCCCGACATCCAGCCTGTAGAAGGTGACTGCAGAACTAAAGAGAATTAAACTTGGCAGATGAAGGTCAAAAGTGTAAATCTAAGAATTACACGAATGTGCTTGGTATAACCTGGAAAAAGACACAGCTTCATCTAAGAGCTGTGAGATTTACCGATGTGGAAGACTTCCAGTGGGGGCTCTAATACTCGGCTTTAAAGAATATGCTCTGTACATTAAAATATGCACCTGCCAGGAGAAGAACTGGGCCACCAAATGGAGTCCCCCAGACTCATGGCCCCAGCAGCCAACCCATTCCCTCTTTTAGAGGATTCTGGCCCTTCAGCAGAAACATGCCCAGAAAGCATGCCTACTTCCGAAAGTACAAGGTCCCTGCTCAAGTGCAAATCAGTTGTCAACCTGACAGGCTAGTGCACCATCAGGCATATCTAAGACAAAGAGGGCCCTTGAGAGACCACATGGTCCAGTGACTTCCACACAAGGAAAGAGAATGAATCTATGTGGTTGGGGAAAGTATCTTCAAAACTGGTTCTGACTGAGCAAGAGAAAGGCAGAACAGAAAGTGCTATACTCTGGATGTCTGTGTCCTGCCTAAAATTTCACGTTAAAATACTAACCCCAAAGATAATCATTTTAGAGGGTGGGGCCTTTGGGAGGTGATTTGGTCATGGGGGTCGAGCCCTCATAAATGGGATTAGTGCCCTTATAAAAGAAGCCCAGAAAAGATCACTTACCCCTCCACCATGTGAGAAGAGACTGTCTATGAACCAGAAAGCAGGGCCCCACCAGGCACCAAATCTGCCAGCACCTTGTTCTTGGACTTCCTAGCCTCCAGAGCTGTGAGAAATAAATTTCTGTTGTGTATAAGCCTCCCAGTTTATGGCATTTTGTTATAGCAGTCTGAACAGATTAAGACACAAAGCTCATACATA
>PVKP010024837.1:0-34463 GCA_004027715.1 Plecturocebus donacophilus
CATAAGGGATTTACTGGGGTCTCTATCTTTGGTGTGCCTTAAATTCCAATCTTGTCCCTCAAAGTCCCATGAGTCTGTTGAAAGCTCCATTTAGCTTCTCTTACCCTTGGTTTCAGATTGGCAGAGCCTCTAAGGGAAAATCACCCTAATCGTTTTGTTTACCCTCTGGGCTTTCTTTGTTCCAAGATCTTGTTCCTGTAATTTATTACTGACTTAAATAGCTGGTGGGCATTCAAATCCTTCTATATATAATGTGTATTCTGGTTTTTCTAGTTGCTTTCAACAGGAAAGCTGGTTCAAACCAACCAAACCATCACAGTTACCATTACTGAGAGAAAGCTCCAAACTGCTGAAAAGGTTTTTCTTTCTTTTTAAAAAGAAACCTGGACTAATTTATTGTAGCAATTGCAAGACATTGGAAACAATGGTACATTTCAAAAACATTGTTTAAAAAATTGAGTGAAAAAGCAGAGTGTGGTGGCTCATGCCTGTAATACTTTGGGAGCCCGAGGCAGGCGAATCACCTGAGGTCAGAACTTCAAGACCAGCCTGGGCAAGACAGAGAAACCCTGTCTCTACTAAAAATACAAAAATTAGCTGGGCATGGTGGTGCATACTTGCAGTCCCAGTTAACTTGGGAAGCTAGGCATGAGAATCACTTGAACCCAGATGGCAGAGATTGCAGTGAGCTGAGATTGTGCCACTGCACTCATACTCCAGCCTCGGTGACATAGTGAGACTCTGTCTCAAAAAAAGGAAAGAAAAAAGCAAGTTGTATAAGTAATGTCTGCAGCCTGACATTTATGTAAATAAAAACAGAACAATTCTATGCATATTCTGTGAGTACATGTATATACACAGAATGGTAAACTCTTGGTGGGGAGCAGATCTGGAATAAGGGTGGCATTATTCATGGGGATTTTAACCATCTGTATTATTCTGATTTTTAGTGAAAATATGGTCATGTGTTACTTGCTATTTTCTTTTATTAAAAAAAATTATTATTAGAGGCAGAGTCTCACTATGTTGCCCAGGGTGCAGTACAATGGCTACGAACAGGTGTATTCATAACGCACTACAGCCTTGAACTTCTGGGCTCCAGTGATCTTCCTGCTTCAGCCTCCTAGTAGCTGGGAATACAGGTGCATGCACCTAGCTACCTGCATTATTTTCAAAAATGTTACTCATACATAAGAAAAAGACAGGAAGCAAGCAAGCCAGATGTTAATGGCTAATTCTGGTTGGTGGGATTATGGGGGTCAATTTTTTTCTATTTTCTATTTTTAAGATGGAATCTCAGTCTGTCGCCCAGGCTGGAGTGCAGTGGTGTGATCTTGGCTCACTGCAACCTCTGTCTCCAGGGTTCAAGTGATTCTCCTGTCTCAGCCTCCTGAGTAGCTAGGACTATAGGCGTGTGCCATCATGCCTGGCTAATTTTTGTATTTTTAGAAGAGGCAGGGTTTTACTATGTTGACCAGGTTAGTCTCAAACTCCTGACCTCAGGTGATCCACCTGGCTCAGCCTCCCAAAATATTGAGATTACAGGTATGAGGCACTGCACCTAGCCAATTTTCTCACACAGCTTTATTGAAATATAACTGACAACTGCTGAAAAGGTTTGATCCTCATTTTGTTTTCTTACAGAATATAGATGTAGGATTCTCTTTTTTATTAAAACATTTATTTTGGATTTTTCTGGACCAAGTCAAATATCACATGGGTGATAGAGGTGTTTGGGTGGCTTACAAGTTTCTTAACTCAACAGTGTCCTCTGCTGTTGTTAGTAAAGGGTCATTTCCTTTAATAAAAAATTGTATTCATTTTATTATTTACTTTTTTTTTCAATAGGTTTTTGCGGGAACAAGTGGTGTTTGGTTACTTGAATAAGTTCTTTAGTGGTGATTTCAGAGATTTTGGCACACCCGTCACTCAAGCACTGTACACTGTGCCCAATGTTTATTCATCACCTACCTCCCACCCTGATATGGTCTGGCTCTGTGTCCTTACCCAAATCTCATCTTTAATTTGTAATCTGAACTGTAATCCCATATATTGAGGGAGGGACATCATGGGAGGTTATTAGAGCACGCAAACTGGTCCTCCATGCTGTTATCATGATAGTGAGTGAGTCTCATGGAATCTGATGGTTTTATAAAGGGCTTTGCCCCCTTCATTCTGCACTTCTCTCTCCTGCTGCCATGTGAAGAAGAACATGTTTGCTTTCCCTTCTGCCATGATTTTAAGTTTCCTGAGGTCTCCCCAGCCATGCAGAACTGTGAGTCAATTAAACTCTTTCCTTTATAAATTACCCAGTCTCAGGTATTTCTTCATAGTAGTGTGAAAACAAAATAATACACACCCTTTCTCCTAAGTCCCCAGAGTCTGCTGCATCATTCTTATGTCTATGAATCTTCATAGCTTAGCTCCCACTTATGAGTGAGAACAACGTTTGGTTTTCCATTCCTGAGTTACTTCAGTTAAAATAATGGTCTCTAATTCCATCCAGGTTGCTGTGATTGCCATTATTTCATTCCTCTATGGCTAAGTGGTATTCCATGGTATATATATATATACCACAATTTCTTTATCTATTCATAAATTCATGGGCATTTGGACTAGTTCCAAATTTTCACACTTGTGAATTGTGCTGCTATCTTGTAAATTGTGTGTGTGCAAGTACCTTTTTCCTATAATGGCTTCTTTTTCTTTGGTTGGATATCCAGTAGTGCAACTGCTGGATCAAATGCAGTTCTATTTTTAGTTCTCAAGGATTTGCCACACTGTTTTCCATAGTGGTTGTATTAGTTTACATTCCCACTTGCAGTGTAAAAGTGTTCCTTTTTCCACCACATCCACAGCAACAGCTATTATTTTTTTTATCATGGCCATTCTTGTAGGAGTAAGGTGGTATTGCATTGTGGTTTTGATTTGCATTTCCCTGATTGATTATTGGTGATGTTGAGATTTTTTTCATGTGTTTGTTGGTCATTTGTTTATCTTTTGAGAATTGTCTATTCATATCCTTAGCCCACTTTTTGATGGGATTTTTTTTTTCTTGCTGATTTGCATTCCTTGTAGATTCTGGATATTAGTCCTTTGTCAGATGTACAGATTACAAAGATTTTCTCCCACTTTGGGGGTTGTCTGTTTACTCTGCTGACTGCTCCTTTTGCCACACAAAAGCTCTTTAGTTGGGAGCGGATCCAAGATGGCCAAATAGGAACAGCTCTGGAGTGCAGTTCCCAGCGAGAACAACACAGAGGTTGAGTGATCACCATATTTCCAAACAAGTTATTACTGCCCACAGACCATGAGATTCCCAGGCTGAAAAGTGCCACAAGTTTCCAGCATGGCTGTTTCAGCCAGCGCAGCAGGTCTCTGCACAAAAACTCACACAAATCTGGGCGGCCATTTCAACTGGCGTCTGGAACGCCTGGGAGACAGAGCCACCCATTCAACTGAAAAAAAGGGGAGCTGAAACAGGGAGCCAGGTGATTTGGCTCAGCGGGTCCCACCCGCACAAAGACCAGCAATCTGAAATGCTCTGCACTGACAGTTTTACAACAAGTGTGGCTGGATCCAGGACAGTCCAGCTCTGTCGGGGGGAGGGTGTCCGCCATTACCAAGGCAATCTACCACTACCGAGGCAGTCCACCACTACTGAGGCAGTCTGCCATCACTGAGGCAGTCCGCCTTTACTGAGGCAGAATGCCATTATTGAGGCAGTTCTAACTATACTTCTATAAACAAAACCACAAGGAAGTTCACACAGCAGCTGGGCAGAGCCCACGGCAGCTCAGCAACGCCTCTGCTGGCAGACTGTGACTAGGCTACCTCCTTGCTGAGCAGGGCATCTCTGAAAAAAGGCAGCAGCATGTCAGGAACTTATAAATAAAGCCCCACCTTCCGAGGACAGAGCACCTGGGAAAAAAGGTGGTTATGAGTTCCGCTGCAGCAGACTTAAAGGTACCTGCCCAGCAGCTCTGAACAGAACATTGGACCTCACAGCTCAGCACTTGAGCTCCTATAAGGGACAGACTGTCTCCTCAAGAAGCTCCCTGACCCCTGTATATCCAAAGAGACACCTCATAAAGGAGAGCTCAGGCTGACATTTGGCAGGTATCCTTCTGGGACAAAGATAACAGAAGAAGAAACTGGCAGCAACCCTTACTGTTCTGCAGCTGCTGCAGGTAATCCTCAGGTAAGCAGCATCTGGAGTGGACCTCCAGCAGTCCTACAGCAGAGGGAGCTCTTAGAAGGAAAACTAAAAAACAGAAAGAAATAACTTCATCATCAACAAAAAGGATGTCCCCTCAGAGACCCCATCCGAAAGTCACCAACTACAAAGACTACAGTGAGATAAATCTACAAAGATGGGAAGAAACCAGAGCAGAAAGGATGAAAACACCCAAAACCAGAACACCTCTCCTCCTCCAAGGGAAACTGCTCACCAGCAAGGGAACAAAGCTAGATGGAGAATGAGTCTGATGAATTGACAGAAACAGGCTTCTGAAGGTGGGTAATAACAAACTTTATCTGAGCTAAAAGAACATGTTCTAACCCAATGCAAAGAAACTAAGAACCTTGAAGAAAGTTTTGACAAAATGCTAACAAGAATAAACAGCTTAGAAAAGAATATAAATGATCTGATGGAGCTGAAAACCACAACACGAGAACTTCGTGAAGCATACACAAGTTTCAATAGCCGAACTGACCAAGCAGAAGAAAGGATATCAGAGACTGAAGATCAACTCAATGAAATAAAATGAGAAGGAAAGATTAGAGAAAAAAGAGTGAAAAGAAATGAACAAAGCCTCCAAGAAATATGGGATTATGTGAATAGACCTAATCTATGTTTGATAAGTGTACCTGAATGTGAGGGAGAGAATGAATCCAAGGTGGAAAACACTCTTCAGGATATTATCCAGGAGAACGTCCCCAACCTAGCAAGGCAGGCCAATATTCAAGTGCAGGAAATACAGAGAACACCACAAAGATATTCCTCAAGAAGAGCAACCCCAACGCACATAATCGTCAGATTCACCAGGGTTGAAATGAAAGAAAAAATGCTAAGGGCAGCCAGAGAGAAAGCAAAGCCCATCATACTCACAGCGAATCTCTTGGCAGAAACACTACAAGCCAGAAGAGAGTCGGGGCCAATATTCAACATCCTTAAAGAAAAGAACTTTCAACCTAGAATTTTATATCCAGCCAAACTAAGTTTCATAAGTGAAGGAGAAAGAAAATCCTTTATGGAAAAGCAATTGCTGAGAGATTTCATCATTACCAGGCCTGCCTTACAAGAGCTCCTGAAAGAAGCACTAAACATAGAAAGGAACAACCAGTACCAGCCACTGCAAAAACATATCAAATGGTAAGGAACATAGACACAATGAAGAAACTTCATCAGCTAATGGGCAACACAACCAGCTAGCATCAAAATGGCAGGATCAAATTCACACATAACAATATTAACCCTAAATGTAAATGGGCTAAATGCCCCAATCAAAAGACACAGACTGGCAAAATGGATAAAAATTCAAAACTTATCAGTGTGCTGTATCCAGGAAACCCATCTCACATGTAAGGACACACATAGGTTCAAAATAAACGGATGGAGGAAGATTTACCAAGAAAATGGAGAGAAAAAAAAAAAAGCAGGAGTTGCAATGATAGTCTCTGATAAAATAGACTTTAATCCAACAAAGATCAAAAGAGACAAAGAAGGGCATTACATAATGGTAAAAGGATCAATGCAACACGAAGAGCTAATGATCCTAAATATATACACACCCTATACAGGAGCACCCAGATACATAAAGCAAGTTCTTAACGACCTACAAAGAGACTTAGACTCCCACACAATAATAGTGGTTGACTTTAACACTCCACTGTCAATATCAGACAGATCAACGAGACAGAAAATTAATAAGGATATCCAGGACTTGAACTCAGATCTGGACCAAGCAAATCTAATAGACATCTACAGAACTCTCCACCCCAAATCCACAGAAAATACATTCTTCTCAGCACCACATCACACCTACTCTAAAACTGACCACAGAATCAGAAGTAAATCACTCCTCAGCAAATGCAAAAGAACGGATATCATAACAGTCTCTCAGACCACAGTGCAATCAAATTAGAACTCAAGATTCAGAAACTCACTCAGAACCACACAACTTCATGGAAACTGAACAACTGGCTCTTGAATGTTGACTGGATAAACAATGAAATGAAGGCAGAAATAAAGATGTCCTTTGAAACCAACGAGAAAGAAGACACAATGTACCCGAATCTCTGGGATACATTTAAAGCAGTGTCTAGAGGAAAATTTATAGCAATAAATGCCCAAATGAGAAGCAAGGAAAGATCTAAAATTGACACCCTATCATCAAAATTGAAAGAGCTAGAGAAGCAAAATAAAAAAAACTCAAAAGCTAGCAGAAGACAAGAAATAACTAAGATCAGAGCAGAACTGAAGGAGATAGAGACACAAAAAACCCTTCAAAAAAATTAATAAATCCAGGAGCTGGTTTTTTGAAAAGATCAAAAAAATAGACAGAACACTAGCCAGATTAATAAAAAGGAAAAGAGAGAATAATCAAATAGATTCAATAAAAAACAATAAAGGATATATCACCATCGATTCCACAGAAATACAAACTACCATCAGAGGTTACTACAAACAACTCTATGCACATAAAACAGTAAACCTGGAAGAAATGGATAAACTCCTGGACACTTGCACCCTCCCAAGCCTAAACCAGGAAGAAGTCAAAACGCTGAATAGACCAATAACAAGAGCTGAAGTTGAGGCAGCAATTAAGAGCCTACCAACAAAAAAAAGCCCAGGTCAAGATGGGTTCACAGCCGAATTCTACCAGACATACAAAGAGGAGCTGGTATCACTCCTTCTGCAACTATTTCAAACAATCCAAAAAGAGGGAATCCCTCCCAAATCATTTTATGACACCAACATTATCCTGATACCAAAACCCGGCAGAGACTCAACCAAAAAAGAAAACTTCAGGCCAATATCCATGATAAACCTAGATGCAAAAATCTTCAATAAAACACTGGCAAACAGATTGCAACAGCACATCAAAAAGCTTATCCACCATGATCAAGTAGGCTTCATCCTGGGGATGCAAGGCTGGTTCGACATACCCAAGTCTATAAACGTAATCCACCACATAAGCAGAACCAAAGACAAAAACCACATGATTATCTCAATAGATGCAGAGAAGACCTTCAACAAAATTCAACAGCCCTTTATGCTAAGAACTCTCAATAAATTAGGTATTGATGGAACATATCTCAAATAACAAAAACTATTTATGACAAAGCCACAGCCAATATCATACTGAATGGGCAAAAACTGGAAGCATTCTCTTTGAAATCTGGCACCAGACAAGGATGCCCTCTTTCAGCACTCCTGTTCAATGTAATATTGGAAGTTCTAGCCAGAGCAATCAGACAAGAAAAAGAAGGAAAATATATTCAATTAGGAAAGGAGGAAGTCAAATTGTCTCTATTTGCAGATGACATGAGTGTGTATTTAGAAGACCCCATCATCTCAGCCCAAAATCTCCTGAAACTGATAAGCAACTTCAGCAAAGTCTCAGGATACAAAATCAATGTGCAAAAATCACATGCATTCCTATACACCAATAAGACTTAAAGAGAGCCAAATCAAGAACGAACTGCCATTCACAATTGCTACAAAGAGAATAAAATACGTAGGAATACAACTAACAAAGGATGTAAATGACCTCTTCAAGGAGAACTACAAACCACTGCTCAACGAAAGAAGAGGACACAAACAGACAGAGAAACATTCCATGCTCATGGTTAGGAAGAATCAATATTGTGAAAATGGCTATACTGCTCAAAGTAAATTATAGATTCAATGCTATCCCCATCAACCTACCTATGACCCTCTTCACAGAACTGGAAAAAACCACCTTAAACTTCATATGGAACCAAAAGATAGCCCGCATAGCCAAGACAATTCTAAGCAAAAAGGACAAAGCTGGAGGCATCATGCTACCTGACTTCAAACAATACTACAAGGCTACAGTAATCAAAACAGCATGGTACTGTTGCCAAAACAGAAATATAGACCAATGGAACAGAACAGAGGCCTTGGAGGCAACACCACACATCTACAACCATCTGATCTTTGACAAATCTGACAAAAACAAGCAATGGGGAAAGGATTCCCTGTTTAATAAATGGTGTTGGGAAAACTGGCTGTAGTATGCAGAAAGCAGAAACTGGACCCCTTCCTGACACCTTACACTAAAATTAACTCCAGATGGATTAAAGACTTAAACATAAGGCCTAACACTATAAAAATGCTAGAAGAAAACCTAGGCAAAACCATTCAGGACATAGGCATAGGCAAGGACTTCACGACTAAAACACCAAAAGCATTGGCAACAAAAGCCAAAATGGACAAAAGAGATCTAATTAAACTCCAGAGCTTTCTGTACAGCAAAAGAAACAATCATTACAGTGAACTGGCAACCAACAGAATGGGAAAAATTTTTTGCAATCTACCCATCCGACAAAGGGCTAATATCCAGAATCTACAAAGAACTAAAACAGATTTACAAAAAAAACAAAAACAAAAAAAAACAACCCATTCAGAAGTGGGTGAAGGATATGAACAGACACTTTTCAAAAGAAGACATAAATGATGCCAACAAACATGAAAAAATGCACATCATCACTGGTCATTAGAGAAATGCAAATCAAAACTACATTGAGATACCATCTCATGCCAGTTAGTATGGTGATCATTAAAAAATCTAGGGACAACAGATGCTGGAGAGGATGTGGAGAAATAGGAACACTTTACACTGTTGGTGGGAGTGTAAATTAGTTCAATCATTGTGGAAGACAGTGTGGCGATTCCTCAAGGACCTAGAAATAGAAATTCCATTTGACCCAGCAATCCCATTACTGGGTATATATCCAAAGGATTATAAATTGTCCTATTATAAAGACACACGCACATGTATATTCATTGCGGCACTGTTTACAATAGCAAAGAACTGGAACCAATTCAAAGGCCCATTGATGATAGACTGGACAAGGAAAATGTGGCACATATACACCATGGAATACTATGCAGCCATAAAAAATGATGAGTTTGTGTCCTTTGTAGGGACATGGATGAATCTGGAAACCATTCTTAGCAAAGTGACAGAACAGAAAATCAAACATCGCATGTTCTCACTCATAGGCAGGTGTTGAACAATGAGAACACATGGACGCAGGGAGGGGAGCATCACCCACTGGGGTCTGTTAGGGGCAAATAGGGGAGGGACAGCGGGTGGTGGGAAGTTGGGGAGGGATAACATGGGGAGAAATTCCAGATATAGGTGACAGGGGGATGGAGGCAGCAAACCACATTGCCATGTAGGTACCTATGCAACAATACTGCATGTTCTGCACATGTACCCCAGAATCTAAAGTGCAATTTTACATATATATATATATATATATATATATATATATAATTCACATACCATAAAGTGCACAAATCAGGTTTACTCTTTGGTTGATTTTTACCTTTGTATACACATATCTGTGTAAACACTCTTCAGTGGTAACCAGTGTTCTGATTCCTATTATTGTAGATTAATTTTGCCTGAACTTAAGCTTCATATAAATGGATTATACAGAAAAAAAAAAGCTCTATAGTTTAATTAAGTCTCACCTATTTATCTTTGTTTTTGTTGCATTTGCTTTTGGGTTCTTGGTCATGAAGTCTTTGTCTAAACCAAGGTCTAGAAGGGTTTTTCCAATGTTGTCATTTTATAGAATCTTTATGGTTTCAGTCTTAAAGTCTTTGATCCATCCTGAGTTGATTTTTTGTATGAGGTGAAAGATGAGGATCCAGTTTGATTCTTCTACATGTGGTTTGCCAATTATCTCAGCACCATTTGTTGAATAGGGTGTCCTTTCCCCACTTTATGTTTTTGTTTGCTATGCTGAAGGTCAGTTGGCTGTCAGTATTTGGCTTCATGTCTGGTTCTCTATCCTGTTCCACTGGTCTATGTGCCTATTTTTATACAAGTACCATGCTGTTTTGGTGACTATGGCCTTATAGCATAGTTTGATGTCAGGTAATGTGATGCCTCGATATTTGTTCTTTTTGCTTAGTCTCACTTTGGCTACGTTGATTGATTTTGATTCCATATGAATTTTAGGATTGTTTTTTTCTAGTTCTGTGAAGAATGATGGTGATATTTTGATGGGAATTGCATTGAATTTGTAGACTGCTTTTATCAGTATGGTCATTTTCACAACATTGATTCTATCCATCCTTGAGCATGGGATGTGTTCCGTTACTTTGTGTTGGCTATGATTTCTTTCAGCAGTGTTTTGTAGTTTTCCTTGAAGCGGTCTTTCACTTCCTTGATTAGATGTACTCCTAAGTATTTTATATTTTTTGCAGCTATTGTAAAAGGAATTGAGTTCTTGATTTCATTCTCAGCTGGTCGCTGTTGGTGTGTAGCACAGCTACTGATTTGTGTATGTTAATTTTATATTCTAAAACTTTGCTGAATTCATTTATCAATTCTAGAAGCTTTTTGGAGTTTTTAGGGTTTTCTAAGCATACGATCATATCATCAACAAATAGTAACAGTTTGACTTCCTCTCGACCAGTTTGGTTGCCCTTTATTCTGTCTCTTGTCTGATTGGTCTGGCTAGGGCAATTTTCTTAATAAATGGCCTTTTACTGATATTGATACCACTTAATAGTATTATCTTGTTGCACTGGGTCCCACAGTTTTGGGTGGTTCCTTCTTTCATTTCACTACCATGTCTCCAAGAGATACTTTCACCTTCTAAAATGCCCCCCTTCTCTTCCAGAAGTGTCTTTCCAAAGCTGCCACCTCTGGTCCTAATCTATCTTTCAAACCCCTTCCTTTTACTTTTCCAGTAGCTAATGCTTTGGTCTACCAGCCCTCAGATCAGTTCTCGGTTATTTCCCCACTCAGAGTGGCCCTTCTCCTTCTGTGGGAACCTTAGTTGATATTATTTGTGTTCTGCCATCACTAGAATTCCGCCACACTCTCCTCTTAAGCTCAGTCCTTACCTTGCTCCCCATCTGGTGAGGGCTTCTGAGCTGATGTACATTTCTCCCACTTACACATAACTGTTGTAGAATTTTGTCTCCTCATTATGTTGTAGGAGAGGGTTGTTTCTCATCCTATTAGGACCCAGAATAGTAATAATACGTTCATAAATATATATAATTTTTGTCAACTAAAATATAAAACACAAACATTTTTAACTTTTAGTTAGGATTGTTTTAGCTATCCTTTTGCTATTGATTTCTAATTTTGTTGCATTTTCCTTAAATATATAAATATATATATGTATATATATTTCTTGCTCTCTCACTATATATATATTTAGAAAGAGAGAGAGAGCTATATATATATATATAGAGAGAGAGAGAGAGAAAGATTCCAATTCTTTGGAAATTGAGACTTCTTTTGTGGCTGAATACATAGTTGATTTTTTCTTTCGATGTTCCATGTACATTCCATATTCGTTTTAGCAATCATGTTTAGCAAATCTAGACTTTTTCCTACATTTTTTGATCTGCCACTGACAGTTGAAAGCTATAACTGAAATGGATGTAGCCACAGTATTTTTCCATAGTTGTCAATAGTTGCTTCATGTATTTTGAGGCTATACTGTTTGGTGTATATAAGTTTACATTCTTATATCTTTAACTTGTTCTTCCCTCTAACAGCATAAAATATCCTTCTTTGTCCCTTTTTTTTGACTTTGAGCTCTACTTTGTCTGCTATTAAAACGGTTACCCTGTCTTAATGTTTACATAGTCAGTATTTCTTTGCTTTATAGCTATCTTTCCTCCATTTATTAGAAAAGTCTTCCCAATCCCTAGGTTTATGTACAGTCTCTACATTTTCTTTTAAAATTTCTCCTTTTTCCCTACCAACCTGATGAACAAAATTTAGAAATAAGTAAAATAATTCTCTTATTTTCATTGTCATTAATGATGACATGTGTAACTATGACAAAACACCATTTGCACCAAATCAAGCTGGATTTTAATGACATATTTCCTTAAATTTTTAAAAAACTTCCTTATGCTTCAGCTCCTTAGTGATTTCTGAGAGCTTTCTGAATTCCACCCTCTGTTACTTCACTGTAAAAAGGTACAAGAAGCAAAGATACAAAAATTAGCTTGCTGTTTCTGCAGTTTCATAATGGCTGACTAAGAGTGCCCCTGTCATGTTAAATTAAGACAAATCTTAACACAAAGGAACGTTTTGGGAAGGCCACTGGAGCTGTCACAGATGCTGGTATCTCAAGAAGTGGCTGTCTTACCAAGAAAAGAAACAGTAAAGAGAAAGGAAAAATACCAGCAAAGAGGAAGGAAAAAAATGTGCTGTAACTAGCTAAAAATAAGTAGGAGAAAAGACAGATGAGATGAGATGTTCAGCTGAATATAGATTTGAACAAACTAGATAGTAGGAATATAAAAATCAAGATGTTAAATTTTATTTAAAAAGAAAACAACTGGTGCACAGTGAAGAGAGAGGTAATGCAGTTCTAGGGATGAAAAAGGTGAATCTCAATAGAGTAAGAAGAGGCAAAAAGCAGGAAAGTCAAATGGCATCTACTCAGAAAAGAGGTCATGATCGAAGTCTAAGAGTACCAGATTGCACTTCCAAAATCCTGAAGGAAAAACATAGCTTGATATATTAGTGAATATCATATGAAAAATAAAAGAGTAACAACAAAAGGTATTAACAATACCAGTAATATGGGCCCAATTTTCCAGACGGTCAGACTGGAAGGTGCAGTCCACTGGTGGCACTTTGAAATGGAAGTGAAAATTCTATCTTGTAAGATAAAAGAGATTAGGATGAGGAGATGTTTTCTAATTCTGTATTTTTAGTTTTTCAAACACTTGTTTCTCTTGCTTTGATATTTTCTAGCTTTCTGGTTGACCTGGAGGTTGTTTTTGTTCTGAAGAAAGGGGATGTAAATCTGTGTTTGCTCCCATTCATGGATTTAATTAGGCATGTTGCCCAATCTCTAATCAATCACGGGTTTAGTTTTTCTTTGTTAAGGTAGTCAGAGGCCTTCAGGCATGAGTGACTTATTAAAATGTACTCTCATAGTTGGGGATAAATTATCATCCTGATATTGTCAATCACTCGATAATTTTTTATCCCCAAAGCTCTCCCCTGGTTGTTTCGTCCTACACAAAGATGACATTTTATTCTCATATTTGTTCACAGACATGATTCACATTTTTCTATCTAGTGCATAAGGAAATCATTCTACATTCGGCAATAGTGCCAGTTTGGCTAAAAAAAAATATTTTCCATATCCACAAAAATGTTAATCAGATTCTTGTTAGAACATGTGTAAGAACTGGTTTTCATTTTCACAGCTCTTGATGTCAGATTACTAAAATAATTTATGTTTTGTTGTAGGAACATGAGTGCACGCAAAACCTCTCAAATCACATGACCACTTCTCAGCCCACACTTCTTCATAACACATAGAAATTATTTGTGTTTTGTGGTAACGAATGAATGGCAGGAACAGCAGAATTTCAATGTGGCCTTTCTTTATTTGATTAAACATATTCTCTATTTATTCTTAAAAAAAAACTAATTTAAGTTAAATCGCAGTAAACCATCATAATTTAGAAAACATGTTGAAACTGAGAGTGAAGAGAAATGTTCTTCACATAAACCACACTGGAAACCATAAAACTTATTTTTGTCAACCGCTTCTCATGACAGTGGCTGGGAATTTGACATTTCTACTACAGTAGGCAAAAAAACATGTAAAATACACTCTCCCACATACCACATCACATCTCTATTTATATTTCCAAACTAAAAGCATTACAGCCCAAAAAAGTGCTGAGTGCACTGGTCCAGTTACACTAAGAGTTGTAAGTTCACACCAGAACACCTTGCGCTGCTATCTGTGCGGCAAGGCCACTTCTGGTGGCCCCTGACGCCAAGCCCTTCTCAGTGGATCCAGTTTGGCTCACCAAGAGAAAACCACTGCTCTTTAACCCAAAAGGTGGTAAGCTTTTCAATGAACTCTAGTTACCACAAGATAAAACAAATAAAATCTTCAAACAGATTATGAAATCCAACTGAAGTATCCACATGACAGCATTCAATACTACCTCGTCATTTCACAATGTGTCAACAGTAATTAACTACGAAAATGAGTGTTGTGAAAATCTGCAATAGTTTGAAACTGAATATTTTAAAACTAGAAATCTTTAATATTACAGTAAACAATGTGACAGAAACATGGCTGTTTCTCTAATCTTGTCTGAGCTATGCATTCCGTACAGGTGACTGGATCCCAGAAGTTTTCTAAGAAAAACTTTTCCTTTCCACTTAAAGATCCTAAGAAGTCAGTGAAATCTGGTTCTTCTCCCTGCAGAAGGGTTATTTAGTTTGGGATGTAACATTTTACAACAATAATACAAACCTTCTGGGAGAATACCACAATAAATGTCTCAAAAACCACTCAGCTAATCCCAGGGTATAATCTGGCTGTTTTAAATTACTGCAGGGAATATTATGGGCCTTAATGACACTGTAACTGCATAAAGCCAAAGAAAGCTAGAAAGATGGGCCAAAAAAATGAGCTCAGAGCCAGCTGAAGTGACAACAAACATGTGGTTGTTTACTAGGATTGGAGAGGTTTAGTCTGCAGATGTTTGTGGTCTCTAGAAGGTTCCAGAGGAATGAGTTGTTATGAAGATTTGCAGAGTTTGATGAGAGCAAGATTCTTCTCGGAGATGGCAGGTCCCAGGACAGGGAGACCCAGTGGTATAGACAGAATGTATAGATTTCTGTGGTCAGATCATACTCTACTGGTCCCACAATGTACATCAACAAATTAATATTGTACGGATGTCATTTCAAAGCCTCCTAAAGATGAGAGTCATTATTGAAGCCATTAGAGCACAGATGGTTCAAACTATATGCAGATATTCATACTTGCATTTTTGCATTATAGCTGCTTTTTTTTTTTTCTATGGAACTGTAATGAATTGTCTCATAATCTATTCCATCTTCTTGCCATTAGCAGGCTTTGAATGTTCACAAATAGGAGCAAAGAACTCATTTTCCAGAGCTTTAATCACACAAAGAGGGAATGCCTAATTCTCTAAATGAAATGGTCTGTGATCACTGAAGCAGAGATTTAATATATCACGGCAAATTAGGTAGATTTTAATAAATTACTTATCTCCCTGAATACTTTACATATGCTTAAGAAGGAACATAGCCTGTTTGCAAACAGTGAAAACCCACAGCCTATAAAAATCCTTTGAAGAAAATGACAAATAAAAAAGTAAATTAAAAAATGAAATGCATTATATCCCAGACCTCTAGAGACAATTCCTTTGCAGCATTGATTCACAGCTCCATTAAAAATATCAATTAAATCCTTCAGTGAGATTGGGTAAAAGCTAGAAAATTAACTTTTGGAGCTGCTTTTTGAGGATCTGGTTACCCAGATACACTCCAGCACTGTACTGGCTTGATGTACATTTAAAAAATGATAAAAAGATACTTCTTTCAGGTCTAACTAAGCATATCAGAATTTGAGTTATACTTTTGATCATTTATTTCTATGTCATATGCTAAGTTTTCAACATGTAAATTTCACATCTATCCATATACCTATTTCCTTTTTATATACACACATCTCTGGATCCCATATCACCATTACAAATACATGCAAATAATACAAATAGAACGAACTTTTAAGAAAGAAAAACAAAAAACTTGCAGTCATTGAGTAAGTTGGTGCTAAGTCTCATTCTTTATATTTAATTGATAGAAACTGCATGCATCAAAGAAAATGCATACTGAGCTTTAATGTGCATAAAATGGATATTAGCATTTTAAAGAGGAAGATTAACACATTAATCCAAGTAATTTTCATATATTGCTTCTAATAAAATCTTCACAGTATAAAACTCTTAATGAGGCTAATCATAGGCATTCCGTTTAGTGGGACGATTAGGGATAACATAAAAGTATTTCTTTTTCATAGGTTGTCTAAGATTTATGCTTTTGCTTATTAAAAATAAAAATGGGAATTGCATTTCAGTTCTTCCTAAAAAAATGTTCAAAATGCAAATAGACTTTTTCATGCTCTCATGTAGGTATAAATTATTGAGAAGGTACTGTCCATTATGGAGAACTTCAGTCCTGAGGGGTGGCAGTCATGGGAAGGAGGGTATAGAAATAAACAAATGAAAAAGTATACAAAACTCGAACACTTCAAACCCAGGTCTCCCCACTCCCAGCTTCTCATGAATTATAGATTATATACACCAGAGTAATTACAAAAATCTCATGTAGGAGCTTTCATGTGAGCATTTACTCAGGATTAGGAGATGCCTCTGGAGCAGTTGCTTTCAAGTCTCCAAGTCATCTCTGTATTGCTTGTAGACAGACCGGAGGGCATGGAGAGCTTCCACTGTTACCCTGAGCTTGCCAATACCTTCACCATCTGCTCGTGCATCAAAAACTAGGGAGAAAAGAGCAGGAAAGTGTTAATATTGATCAACAGATTTTTCTTTGGAAAGGCTTGCAGACAGAAACAGTAGTTGAAAAGATGAAAATAATTCTACAAAATGCCAAAGTTCACTGGCACCTTGGATATCTGAAGAATAAACCTTGTCACGTGTGTGTGGAGATGCACATTTGAGACGTACTGCATGGACCTGTACATATTGCTCATGGAGCTAAAACTAATGAGCTAATCCTGAAGTTTACCTAGTGAAAGCCTCTAGGATAATGACCTTCACAAACAATCTGAATTTTTAAGCTAGTAAGGAATAAGTCTAAAGGGAATTTATGACAATCTATGGTGTTTCAGAATGGAAACCTCTGTACAGATGTTACATGATCATAATTTGAATTATTTATTTTCTGAGGAAAACATTCCATTTAAAATAGATTTTTATGTGAAATTAGAAAAGATTAAAATGGCAGACCCAAAAATCTTAAGGTCTGTGGGTTTGAGTGTATGTGAGATTTTCTTGGAAGAGGGGCCACTACTTTCAGTGATGTTCCAAAGGTAGACTCTTGAGATCAAGTAATCCTCCTACTGTGGCTTCCCAAAGTGTTAGCATTAGATACCCGAGCCACTTCACCCAGCCCCAAAGGTAGGCGATTTGACTGGAGCCACGGGCATTCTCTGAGCTCAGTGGTGGAAGCCAGATGGGATGCCGATTCAATACCTGACTCCATCCCTCTGTGGATAATGATAATTACTAGTGACTCAAGGCCAGAAATCTGGACTTTGTAGGTTTGATAGTACTTATCACTTATGAGTCTTTATATAGTTTCCAGTTTTTTTTTTTTTTTTTTTTTTTTTGAGGCAGGGTCTGGCTCGGTTGTCCAGGCTGGAGTGCAATGGTGTGATCTTGGCTCACTGCAACCTCTCCCTCCTATGGTCAAGTCAACCACCCACCTTGGCCTCCTGAGCAGCTGGGACTACAGTTGGGTGCCATCATGCCTGGCTAACTTTTACATTTTTTTGTAGAGATGTGGTTTCACCATGTTGCCCAGGTTGGTTTTAAATTCCTGAGTTCAAGCAGTCCACCTGCCTTGGTCTCCCAGAGTGCTGGGATTAGATGTGTGAGCTACTGCATCTGGCCTAGTTTCCAGTTTATAATTCCTTGTGGTTTTCCTTGAACTTTAATATACATATATTTTTTAATTCCAAGAAAATTTGTTAGAAAGCCCTAAAACTTGATACACAAAGACTTAGGTGCAGAAACTGAGCATCAGGGAAATCAAAATGGCACGAGTGGTCCCCAGCTCATTCCCTGGAGTTGTCATCTCTGCTTTGGGACTTCTCACTTTTCTACTTGATACAGAACAAAGCATTAAAATCCCAGTCTCGCCTATGCCTAATCTTTTGGCTCTTTCCCAAAACATGGCTACAGTAACTGACCATGTCAGATCAGTGGGTCATATGTGGTCTCACAGAAGAAGATGTGTTGCTAAACAATTGTCTGGAAAAATTACCAAGAATATAAAGCCGAGATAATTTGGTCATTATTTGTCAGACTTTTTTGGTCCTGGTAGTCTTTAATAGGGTGCAGGTTGATATTTTAATCCTCTCATCTTTTCCTCTGTGCCAAAGTTGTGACCAACTGCCATGTGGTTAGAAATATATAGTTTATATTTCCTAGAAAAAGGTTCTAATTTGGTTATTTGGTCTAATTCTGACTTTTGAGTACTTGACACATACTTAGGACAAGCAGCTGGATAAGGAAGCAGGGCTGAACTACAGCATAAGCAGAATGCCTGGCACATAAGAGGTGATCACTTTAGTGTTTGTTGAGTGCACGAGTGAATACATAAACAAGCCATGCACATTTCTCCTGAGATGGCTCTGCTAACTTAACAAATGAGACTAGGAATCAGCCTTATTTCTCTATTTAATACACAAAGCCTAGGTCATCCCTGATTATGATTTTTAAAAGTCTGATGAATAAAACAATTTAGCATGTTCTAAATATAGAAGAATAGGGAGCAGAAATTAAGCATTGTTGGGAATCACAACTAGCGAGGTGAAAATCCAGGACAGCACATTTTGTCAGGAACAGATCAAATGTCATTACCTCTCACAAAATCCTGGTGGGAAATGAGGAATCAAAACCACTTCCTTACCGTGACTGTATCACTAGATTGCAACACTGAATTAAAGAGAAGCCTTGAGAAAGATACTATCAGGATCACACAGAATAACATGCTAAAGGTTAAGAACCTTAGTGGAAATAAGGCTTCCATAAACATCAACAGAATAACATGCTTAAGGTTAAGTCTTGGCTGAAATGTGGCTTCCATAAACAACATTAGAAACACATCTGGTCAGGCATGGTGGCTCATGCCTGTAGTCCTGGGATTTTGGGAGGCCGAGATGTGTGATCCCTTGAGCCCAGGAGTTCGAGACCAGCCTGGGTAACATGGTAAAACCCTATTGCTACAAAAAACAATAAAAAATTTAGCCAGGTGTGGTGATGCATGCCTGTAGTCCCAGCTATTTGGGAGGCTGAGGTGGGAGAATTGCTTGAGCCTAGGAAGTTGAGGCTGCAGTGAGCTAAGATTGCCCTCCAACTTGGAGACAAACTTTTTGAGACAGCAAAACTCTGTCTCAGCAAAAAAAAAAAAAAAAAAAAAAAAATCCAGTGGCCATCTTTTTTCACACCTTTACTCAATACTAAAAAATGAATAACTCCTTGTGAAGCTAAATTAATTATTTTACAATTTCTGCTGATTCAATGGAAGGCAGCGGGCAGGGCAGGAGAAGGATGTAGGAAGACGCTTCAGCTTCACCAAGGTGTCAACTTGAGATGTAAAGGGTTCAAGTAATGTGTGAAATAGTGCCCTTGCAGTCAGCAAAAAGAAGGTTTTAATAAAGAGTTTGGAGTTCAGCAATTGATTGCACAAATTGAGCAACACTTTCACCCATACCATTGATATTTTGCTCAATGAGGTCCCTCCCTTCCTGAAACATGTCGGTGAGATCGACGTGAGCCACGCCAATGTCCTCACACTCCAGGTCCTGCTCATCCTCTGGAGGGTCACTGACCACGGTGAAGCGAATGCTGGGAAGGCAGAGATCAGAGAAAGTCACCACGAAGTGAGAAGAAATCACCATAAAACAAAACTCCCAAATGGGATGTTATCACTAGGTATACCATCTTGAAGTTTCCAATTATCCCAATAAAAAGAAAGGTACATTAGGTTAGATAAGTTATTATATGAACTATTAGAATTGTTATAAAATACCCAACCTTCAAATGAACACTAATCCACTTTCTAAGCACTGATTACCATTTATCTCTACAATCTGAGAAAATTACTAGGCAAAGAGAAGGACCAGATGTTCACTCTATTACATACTATCTGACTATATTTTGACACCTCTACTTTTAAGGCCAAAAGGATGAAGTGAATAAAGACCATGGAGGTTAAATGGTCAGCATTTTCCACAGAAAAGTAACGTTTTCTACAGAAACACACAACTCTGGAGTTGCTACTACTAAGGAATTTAACCAACTGTATGTGTTCTACAAAATGCAGAGATCATGCTCCCAGGGTAACATTTTGAATCATGTTAGATAAATGTTGTAAATCTGCCCAACAGTTATATCAAATGTTTGCATTACTTCAGCAATCTTTAACTTACAATCATAGCATCCAAGTTTTATTTTACTTGTAGACATATAATTGTAGGGTTCTGATGGAACTGATTTGAATTAGTGGCTTGTGTGGAGGCCAAACGCACTTGGATTGACCAAATGACAGGAATTTACAGTTAAGTGCTCTTTCGATATGTCTTGGCAGCAAAGCTTAAACCATAGATGCTTGTAAACTTTACCGTTTTAAACTTTTCAAAATGTATCCATCCCAAATCAGAAACAAAACAAGAAACATAAAAATCTATGTCTCTGAGAAATCATGCCTTGGAAAACACAAATAAAAGCCTTTCCAAATGCTTATAGGTAAACATGACAATACATTTAACCAACTTGCTGAAAGTAAGTATTTCACATTGAATTCCTTTACTAAGTCTCTGTTTTTAGCTAGCAATAAGGGTTTTTTCGTGTGTGTTTTTTTTTGAGACAGAGTCTCGCCCCGTCACCCAGGTTGGAGTGCAGTGGCACAATCTCAGCTCATTGCAACCTCTGCCTCCCGGGTTCAAGTGATTCTTCTGCCTCAGTCTCCTGAGTAGCTGGGATTACAGCTCAGCTAATTTTTGTATTTTTAGTAGAGATGGGTCTTCACTATATTGGCCAGGCTGGTCTCCAACTCCTGACTTCAGGTGATCCACCCACCTTGGCCTCCCAAAGTACTAACTGGACTTATAGGTGTGAGTCACCGCGCCCAGCCTGCAATAAGTTTTTATTAGAAAATAGAAATCCCTTAGGTCAAAATCAAAGTTAACACCTATTCACAAAATAATTATAAGGAATAGAGATGTTGGCCTTCAAGATGGTATGAAGGACATTTTATAATATGTATTAGATAGAGGGATTAAGATGGAGTGGTTAAAGGCATCCATTCTGGGCTCAAATTCCTGCTTTCTTACTGTTTAGCTGTGTGATCTGAGACGAATTACTTAACCTCTCTCATCTCAGTTTTCTTATGAGTGGAAGGGGGATAATTATACCTATCTTACAGGGCTCTTGTGAGGATCAGATGAGATGATGCAAGTGAACAGTTGCCTGGAACGCAGTAAGCACTGAGTAAATGTTTGCTCTTTTTTAAATAGTATTTTTAATATAGGTAGAGCTGCTTATGCTTCTACATTTCTAAGGGGAGAGAAAAACTTGGCATGGGAAAAGCTTGCTTCAATTGAAAACTTAGATTCCCAAATTATACATTGACTATATCATTCAACTAAGTAAGATGAATGATGATGAGAGAAATTTTCCTAAAATAAATTAGGAAAAGAGAAAGAATTAAAACTGCTGGGAAGAGGAGGAATTAAAAGTAATATATAATACATATTTTATAACACAAGACTTACAGAAAAGACTGAGGCTCTGCAGACTGTAAGAATCATGTTAAGTGTTATCTTCATATAGTGTCTCATATCTGAGGATCATGTCTGTATCACTTTACAAATGCAGTCAATTACCTCCACTGAATATATGAGAATTCTGCGGCAAAAGAAAGCCTTCTATATGCCAGGGAAATGACTAGAAATTTAAAAATGCAATATTTCTGGCTTTAAATTTTATATAGAGAAAAATGAGATGTCAAAAACAAAATTAAGAAACCAGAAAGTTAAGCTGAAAAGGGAGGAAAGGTACACTAAAATCATTTAAGGATTAAAACTAATTTTTAAAAAATAATGAAAACACACACAACACGAATCTTGTATCTTACTTTCAATATTGCCAAAACAAAAAGGCAAAACTTTGTCCCATGCCTGGAAGAGGCTTCCAGTCTAGTCTTAGGTCCCGGCTGCACACATAGGGCAGATGTCAAGCACTCAGGTAGAAGGAAAAACAGAAAGTGCCATCTGAGCTGCTCCTGCCTCCTCTGCCCACCTCTTTCTCCTGCCACTCTCCATTTCTTGGTGAGACCAACCTTGCCAACAACCTCCAACCTGGTCCTGGAACACACCTCTCATACTCATACTCCTTCATGCCTGGAGATCTCTCTGCCCGAAATGATTTTCTCTGAGCTTTTTTGACTGGCCTGAGTCCTCTCAACCTTCACGAACCAGCTTATGTGTCACCTCCTCAGATTCACTGCTGAGGATTCACTGAATTTGATTCAGCTTTAGCTGTTATTTTCTATTTTGGCATTTAATTTGTTTGCTTTTCTCTTAGTCTTATTGCAAATGTAATTAGTTTATTTGTCTATTTATTATCAGTCTGTCTTCCTCAGGGGCGGATCTGATCAATAGAACACTGTTAACAAGAAAAAACTGAAACCAAAAAAGGACCTTAAGTCAGTGTTAAACTATGACTTCAAATAAATACTATTTGAAGGTGTATTTCAGTATGTTATCTCCCTTTTAAAGTGACGTGTATATTTGCAAATACAGCATGGGGTAGCATGCAAAGGTACTATACACAATTCATCATACAATGTCTATAATGTTAGACATGTTGGGGAAGATATGTCAAACTTCTCTAACTGTCGCTTTGTAGGTTATCACCAATATGCAACAGGGTTGCTGTCTGAGGAAATGAATTTTCATAAACGAGGAGCTACTTTAAATAATGTGACTCTGAGTAGTTAAAAAAGGTGAGAATATTCGCTAGAATGACAACTGGTTTTTGGCTGTGGAAAAACATACATGTAAACTCTTCTTTCCCTTAGGAAAATGATACTGTTGAGGGAGAAGAGTGGATGGGGCCATCCTCTCCCATGGTGGTTCCAGGAGTGCACGGCTAGCACTCAAACACTCATCCACAGTTGGAAGCCCTGAGTCAGTCACTTGGCACCTGCATAGCTCTCTGTTTTCCTCAAAAATGACAGGAACATTTGTTTCTTTGGTGAGGGGGGCGGGCGGTGTGTGCAGAAACAACCATGGGAGAGTGGGAGTCATTACAGTTATAGCAGACTTTTCTCTTTTTTTGAGACAGGGTCTTGCTCTGTCACCCAGGCTGGAGTACAGTGATATGATCATTGCTCACTGCAAGCTCGAACTCTTGGGCTCAGGTGATCCTTTCTCCTCAGCCTTCACAGTAGCTGGAACTACAGGTGCATACCACCATGTCTGGCTAATTTTTTTTTTATTTTTAGTAGAGTTGGGGGTCTCACTATGCTGCTCAGGCTGGTCTCTAACTCCTTGGCGCAAAGGATCCTCCTTCCTTGGCCTCCCAAAGGGCTGGGATTAAGATATGAGCCACCATACCTGGCCTTATTTATTTATTCTTTTCTTTTTTTTCCTGCAAACTGAAGGTGGATGCACCTGGCCTTTTTTTATTTCTTAAACTATTCTGGTACAAATAAGTGGGTCCTCTGAGGAAAGGCAGGTCTAACACGAAAGCAGAACTTGTTATGAAATTTTTTAAGTAAACACTTTTGGGGTAACAAAATTGTTGTCTCCCAATATGTTACAATAAGAACTCACATTTCAGAAACAAAGTGAACCCAGAGGCAGACAAACAGGACTGAACAAGCTACTGAGTCTTAGCCTAGGATGTGTCCATGGGAACTGAGCTCAGTCCTAGACAGCCATGGCACAGCTTGTTGAGCATAGGGAAGCAGAGGCCATAACCAGTGCCATTTATTCTCTGTCACTCATGACCTGGGATAACCCTGGGGGACTGGTGGTTTTTAAGGGGGCCCTGAAAGAAGCTGAAGCAAGTAAAATCTGAGTGATTACCATCCTGGAAAAAGTAGAACCTCAGGCTTAACAGGGTTTTACCACTCCTTCAGAAATAAAAACTAAGATCCAAAGGAATGATGTATTTCAGGAGCTAGTGAAAGACTAGTAATAAAGCTCTATTATCAGATCCCAAGAGCTAAGAATTCCAGTTCTTTTCTTCAAACAGAAGATAAAATGCTAGTTTGGAAGCTCTTTTGAAAAATATGTCTTTCACATTCACTTTATGGCCCTCTGGAAAGGAGAGAACTTGAGGCTCCTAAGGCAGCAGAGTAAGTGCTGTTTTTGAGGCAGTGAGAGGCTGTGTCATCAGTGGGTCATCTGGCGAGGAGAAGTGGGCAATGGAGACGTAAACTGTGTGCTCAGGCCGAGGGAGAACAGCCAGCCAGGGGCACTGGAGAAATCAGCTCACGGTTAACAAGCAGCACAGAGGCAACTCCTCAAACTCTGCAGCAGAAGCTCACACAGAAGCACTAACTTTTTAAGATCAGGTTTTTTTTTTTCTTCTCAAAATGATATACATATATTTTCTCTACTGAACCAGAATTGCAAGGTATCCTATTTAAATTAGAAAAAAATGCATTCAAAAAATAATGAAATGATGGCTTATTAAACAGGGATAGTAAGATACAAATTAGTATAAAAGGCTGATGTGCCATTACAAACAGTAATATTAATGTCATGGACAGGTATGCTCACAAACTTTAGGAGGCAGACGTAATACCAGAACTTTAGGAGGCTGACGTGCAGAACTTTAGGAGGCTGATGTGGGCGGATCACCTGAGGTTAGGAGTTCAAGACCAGCCTTGCTAACGTGGTGAAACCCCATCTCTACTAAAAATACAAAAATTAGCCAGGCATGGTGGTGTGCATCTGTAATCCCAGCTACTCACAGAAGGCTGAGGCAGAAGAATCTCTTGAACCCAGGAGGCAGAGTCTGCAGTAAGCTGAGATTGTGCCACTGCACCCCAGCCTGGGTGACAGAGTGAGACTCCGTCTCAAAAAAAAAAAAATTAATGTCACTACTTAAAATGATTGCAATTAACACTCACTGTGCGCTATGTGTCAGGACTATATTATCTGTGCTACACATATTAGCTCATTTAATCCTTACATCACCCCTCTATGGTGTTATTATCTCCATCTTAAAGTTGAAGAAAAGGAGGTTCAAGAAGGTTAACTTGTCTGAGGTCAGACTGCTAGTAAGCAGTAAGTCAAGAATTTATATCCAGCGCATGTGCTCCAGAGTATACCCACCTTTCAACATGTTACAGTCTTAACAACTACACGAGTGGCAATAGGATACTTTATACATGTTGCACAGTCTTTGGTTTTCAAAGTCCTATAGGATCCTTACAATTACTTTGAATAGTAGGCAGGACCACTGTATTTCTAGAAGGAAGGAGATCTACAGAGGTCTCGTAATACTCATTTGAGGACACAGAGTGAGTCAGAGAAGCCTGATGGTCTGCTTCCTCATCTTGTGCCTTTTATTTTAACAACATTCTGCTACAGAGATCTACTTTATGTAAACCATTAGATAAATTGGACTGCTGAAATGTACCTTCTATTAGGCATCTCTTGTTTCTGTAGTACAGCTTTTAAGATGTCTCTCTTTGCTTGGTTGTTTTCTTTATCCACGTAGATCACTATAGCAAAAGAAAAAAAAAATCCAAAAAGGAAGTCACTCAGGAATAGGCTACATTAGTATCATTCTGTATTTTTAAAAATATCTGTTTTTAAAGACACAAGTCATGCCACCTCACTTGTATGCCTGGGAAAAGAAAACAGCTCCAGAAACCAGAATCAAATCTGAATAGTCATGTGATCTAATGTCATGTCACTGGCAGGTTTATGCATACACTGTCAGAAAAGATACAAGCAACATCTAAGAGTGCCACATCACTGTCACTGCCTGTTAATGGCACTGGCAGTCATGACAGTAAAAGCCAATGGTCTTTATTGCTTTGTATTTGAGGGATTTACTGCAGTTTCTTTCACCCAAGAAGCAAGTGATAATGATAATGTATGGCAGAGTGCTTGTCCTCCCTGACAGCCTCAGTAATTTAATCCTTCTCTCCTGCCACAACATGCAATAAAAGAGGCGTCTAGTGTATTGGGTTGAGGAAATCCACAGGCCGATGCCTGCTGGGTAGGTGTATGGGAGAGAAACGTGTATGGAGAGAAAGGCTTTTTAGGGTGTGAGGTTTGTCTTTGGTTTTAAAGGCACATGCTGGCATCCAGGAATGTGGGCAGACTTCACTTGGCTGAAGTATGAGATTAGATAACTGACCTCAAGTCTCACCAGAAAGAAGATGGTAAACCCTTGACATTGTAAGTAAGCATCTGCACTCTGGGAAAATGGCATCTTAATGTGTGAACACTACCATTTTCATCCTGATTATTTTTTCTCAGTTCGGCAGACTTTCAGCCATGCATTAGCTTCTGAAGACATTTCTTTTTCATATGCCATTTTGGATGTAAAGGTTCCCCTGTGACCAGATCTCAACTTAGAGATTACCCCTGGTCAAAAGCACACAAAGGATGAAAGATATGATCATTCTAAAGCCAGTTCTCCTTAGGCTCTGCCAGGAACAAACATCTTTTATGTTGAAAATGTTTCCCTGAACAATTTTCGTTCAATTCCAAATTATGATGCTATCAACTCATTTGTTTGGCTCAGTTGAGCAAATATTAACTGAGGGCCAAAGGCACTGAATAGGCACATGGAGTGAGAGACATAAAGTTATTGGTATAGGGGTGGGTTAGTGGTTTAAGAAAAGAATCATCAAAGACATAATAATCAAGTTAATAATCAACTCCGGATAACCAAAGTCAAACGCCGGCTACTAGCTTACTGCTCTTTGCATGATGTCATATTAGTAAATGTGGCTAGTTATACAGGTTACTGAAGTTTATAGAAATCAATACAGATTCAAAGGTTCAGAGTATTTTATTTATCAATGCCAAAACATCAAGCTAACAGACCACTGGAAGATAGTGCTTCATTTTTTAAGAGGCTGCCAGTACACAATGCTAAAGGAGAATTTTTTTTCCAAATGATTTTTTTTTCCTGCTAATTACAAGATGTGGTATACCATATTCTTTTTGACTTCAGAGTTCCATAGCTTTTATGTCATACTGGCTTACACTGTTTGAAGACAAGGGTAATCTCAGTGGTTTAAAAAAAACACTGAATTTTAAACACCAGCATCCAAATCAAGGGTCTTCCAATTAAACCTAGACCAGTTTTGATAAATTTCAATGGCTTAAAACATTTTTTTATTGTGGTAGAATATACACAACATAAAATTTACCATCTTAAATTAACAATTAACATTTAAGTATTCAGTTTAATGGCATTAAGTACCTACACATTGTGGTACAACCATCACCACTATCCATTTCCAGAACTTCATCTTCTCAGACTGAAACTCTATATTCACTAATCAATAACTCTCCATTCTTCACTCCTCCAAGCCCCTGGTAACCACCATTCACTTTTTGTCTGTATGAATTTGACTACCTGAGGTATGTCACGTAAGCAGAATCATGCGGTATTTGTCCTTTTGTGTTCAGTTTATTTCATTTAGCATTGGTGTTTTCAAGGTTCATAGATGTTGTAGCATACTTCAAATTTCATTCCTTAAGGCTGTATGATACTTCATCATATGTATAAACCACACTTTGTTTGTTTACTTATCCTGCGACAGACATTTGGATTGTTTCCACCTTTGACTATTATGGATAATGCTGCTCTAAACATGGGCATACTGAGTCCTTGATTTCAATCCTTTTTGATATACATCCAGAAGTGAAATTGGTAGACCATATGGTCACTCTAAATTTACCTTTTTTTTTTTTTAAGAGATGGGGGTCTTGCTGTGTTACCCAGGCTGGAATGCAGTGGCGCGATGATAGCTCACTGCTGCCTGAAACTCCCAGGCTCAAGCGATTCTCCTACCTTAGCCCTTAGCCTCACCCTGGTAGCTGGGACTACAGGTGTGCACCACCATGCCCACCTAATTTTTATTTTTTACAGAGATGTTGTCTCACTATGTTGCCCAGGCTAATCTTGAACTCCTGGCCTCAAGTGATCCTACACTCTTGGTTTCCCAAAGTGCTGGAATTACAGGACTTAGACACCATGACTGGCCTCATCTTTTTTTTTTTTTTTTTTTTTTTTTTAACATCTTTACCATTGAAATTGGTTTTAAAAAATGGTGCTGCTGAGGATTCCCTGTGCTTTTGCTTTATCCAGTTGGCCAGCATGCTATATTTCCTATTCTCTTAACAAAGATAAAAATTAGTGCCACTATTTACTGGGTAATATTTACATGCTAGGTACTATACTCAATACTTTTACTGGAATCACATAGGTTAAGAACCAAGCTGACCCACATTTTACAGATGATTAAATGGATCCAGAGAAGGTTAGGAGTTTGCCCAAGACCACCTTGTTAGAAAGCAGCAGAGCCAGAATTTGAATCCAGCAATATCAGCCACAAGAGTCTGCTCTCTTGATTTTCATGCCACATAACCTCTCCTTCTTTCACATGAAGCCAAAGTTTTCCTGTTTAAGCTGTAGTCATTTTGTTAGCACAAAGCTGGAGTGTAAGAGAATGTTCCATAACAGTATCAAGGGAAGTCACTTCACTTTGTCTTGTTTCATAAAGGAATATTGCTTAAATATACCTAGTCTAGGTGTGTGAAATCATATCTCTTGGCATAAAACTTTTAAAATGTTCTTTTTGAGAATACTCCAGCTACTTACCAATAAGCTTAGTTCTCCAAAGGTGTACCAGGTTGGAACTATGTAAGGCTCTTCTGCTTCTACAAACTAGGCCTAGATTGGGCATCTTATCTAGCCCAATGGTTCTCAGTCTTTATTGTGTATCACAACCTCTTAAAAGGGCTTGTTAAAATGCAGATTACTGAGTTGTATTCCCAGAGTTTCTGGTTCAGTAGGTCTGCGTTAGGGCTTGAGAATTTGCAATTCTAACGCGTTTCCAGCTGCTGTTGCTGCTGGTGGTGAGGGTTCTACACATTGAGAACCATTGTTTGGCCCAACATTCATTTGCCAAATTTTTAAATGGGATCAGGAGCTAGTGAATACTTTTGTGTTGAATACTGTGGGAAACAGAAACACTTTGGCTGCCTCTGATTATGTCTTGATATCCTATGACTACCATGGTTCATTTGGTGTTCTAAAACTCTAGATGGTTAAAAAAACTTACCATTTCAAAACTTGAAATACATCCTATAAAAAGTGATTCTGGTGATTATTAAAAGTATCATAACTCTCCAAAAGTTAAGGTATTTACCTTTCATTCCCCTCAGAAATCACATTTGTTTAGGACTTGCATGATTTTGACATAAACTTACTGAAAGCATATGTCTCAAAAAGGATACAAACTAGTAGTCCAAATACTTTAGTTGATCTTCAGTCATCTACCATGAAAAACATATCCTTTACTTCTGCAAGTTGGATAAAACCTTATATTCTATATCAATATCATATGGCAGAAGTAAGAAATGCAGATGGCTTAATTATAAGGAGTTGATAACCTTGAATCTCAGATAACGTTTGTATTAAAGAGTTATCATCCCTGTAATCCTTATCTTTGCTAAATTTCTCCTCCTATTAATCACAAAATCTGATGTTTTACATTGTCTTCATCAAAAGTTTGTATTAAACTTTCATTGTTTCAAAAGACAGACTGTTCCATCCCCAGAGGCTAAGGGTCCAGACCTGTACAAGTCTCATAAAAACTTTGGATGATTTCATTAATCTTTTTCTTTCAACTGTCAATTCCCTTGTAGGCTTTATTCGGCCCAGACAACATTCTTCAGACATACCATTAATCTTATTTTTTCCCAAACTATTTTCTTGCTTTCTCAGCATTCTCTGAGCAAAATTTTCAGGCTCAATAAAATACAAATGTTTTGTTTTTGCTACCACTGTCTAGCAAGTAGATTCAATTTTAGTTTTTCAATGTTGGTATTCCTAAGAAGATATATATCTTCTTAGGACTCTCTATATATCTATGTATATAGATATATATATATTCTTTTGGTATGTATATATATAAACATACCAAAGATTCAAAGAGATCCCCCTGCAATGCAGATATATATATCTTCTTAGGAATATCAATATTGATATCTATCTATCTATCTATCTATCTATCTATCTATCTATCTATCTATTTCTTGAGACGGAGTCTTGCTCTGTCACCCAGGCTGGAGTGCAATGGCACGATCTCAGCTCACTGCAACCTCTGCCTCCCAGGTTCAAGCAATTCTCCTGCCTCAGTCTCCCGAGTAACTAGGATTGCAGGCACCTGACACCATGTCTGGCTAATTTTTGTATTTTTAGTATATACGGGTTTCACCATGTTGGTCAGGCTGGTCTCGAACTCCTGATCTCTTGATCCACCTGCCTTGGCCTCCCAAAGTGCTGGGATTACAGGCATGAGCCACCCTGTCCAGCCAATTTTTGTATTTTTAGTAGAGACAGGGTTCCACCATGTTGGCCAGGGTGGTCTTGAACTCCTGACTTTGTGATCCACTCACCCTGGCCTCCCAAAGTACTGGGATTACAGGTGTGAGCCACCACGCCTGGCCAGAAGATACATATATATTTTTTGTGTAGGTTACACTGGTTTACCTATCTACCTTTATTATCTCTTAATAAAGACTGAATTCAATTATGAATAATCTAGAGGATCACTAGTCTACAACTCTCATTTTATGTACCTAATTTGGGCCTGAACATACAAATCTCTTTTGTACAGTTTCCAGTCACAATGTAGCGTAAAATCATTGCTAGGTTCAGCTAACCTCTCTACGGCATGGTGTTCAAACAGGAGACAGCATGTACTAATTGTCCTCTAAATTTTCCTTTTGAAGTCAGTTTGGAAATAAAATTACTTTCATTAATATTTAATGAGATTTGGAAGATGTAAGGCTACATTATATTGACCTTCTGTATCAGGTAACAAATGAATGGTAAATCATTACATAATTACATGAGATAGTTACTTACTAACCAAAGACTCAAAGAGATCCCCCTGAAATGGAGATGCAAATATAATAATTTTAAACATTTTTATAATGTCACACTTAAATGAAAAATAAAATAAAACCTTCAACATGGTTAATATTAATTATTTCTCAAATTGCTGATGACCTAGGACCTCATTTTTTCAGATATAATAGATATAAAACAGCATTAGTTTGCTTCTATGCACAGAGTACATTTCTTTCCCCTCCTTCCAGAAAAATCTCCTTAAAATTATTTAATCTTGAAAATTCTACACAGTCCAATTTCATTAGATAGGAAAAGAAGCTAAAAAAGGTATAGTAAACACTTAAACTGAATTCATTTCTAATAGATTACTGGTTTTCTTGCTGCTATCAAGTGATTAATTCATTAGAAACATAGGCAACTCTTAAAATACCAATTAAACAATAAAATACCCTGCAGTAAAGGGAAAAAACAAAACAAAATGCATAACCAGGCCGGGCATGATTGCTCACACCTGTAATACCAACACTTTGAGAGTCTGAGGCAGGTGGAACACCTGAGGTCAGAAGTTCGAGACCAGCCTTGGCAACATGGCAAAATCCCGTCTCTATCAAAAATACAAAAATTAGCTGGGTGTGGTTGCGCACCCCTGTAATCCCAGCTACTTAATAGGCTGCCATGAAAGGATCGCTTAAACCCAGGAGGTGGAGGTTGCAGTGAGTCAAGACTGTGCCACTGCACTCCAGCCTGGGCAGCACAGCCAGATCCTGTCACATACACACACACACATACACACACACACAAGCCCAACTAACCAAAAAACCTCAAACAGACCTAGAGGTAACCATGTGAGAATGTACAAAATTTGGGCCATTTGCGCATATATCACAGTTTGATCTAAAGAAATATTTGTATTGCTCTTTAAGCAAATGGAAACATCTGTTCTTTGACATGGCCAAGTTTCTCAATGTACCATTAATCTCTAAAAACAATTTTGTTGCCAGTCCAACCAAATATTCTATTGCTCACCTTTACAAAGAATAATACAAAAGCCAAAGAGCTTGCACTTTTCTTGGGGTATCTTTATCAAAATTAGTTGACTGAACAGTTATTTCATTATTAATATTTTGATACGGTTTTCTTTTCTGGTTCTCTGCAATTGAGGATCTCCAGGAAGCCTGAGAAAATATTTTTGGAAATGTTTTCTTTATATCAAGTGCATGAAATGAAGGAGGAATCAGATTCTTGTCATGTCCACACTACTTATTTCCCATGTGATTTGTTAACACACCTGTTATTGTAGAATTTGAGCTGGAGTAGATCTTCGAAAGCACCTTACTTTTCAAATAAGAAAACAAGGAATCACGAAATTTAAACATCTTGCCTTAGTTCACATAATAGTAAAAACTGTGGATAAAGGGAGGGCTAGGTCACTAGGCCAGGTCTCTGGATACTGAAGATTACAGTCTTGAGGAATGAACATATTTCTAAAAACGCCAGATGAAAAAAAAAAAGGTAACTATGAGGATTTGTAATCCCGCTGATACAACAGCATGATTATACCTGTTGATTAAAATGCAATTTCTAAGATTAGTGAGAAAAAAATAGTAGTGATGAGCTAGCAAGAGATGGCCTATTTTGCTAAAGATGACGCAACACTGCATTTTTACGGTTTGTTTTAATGTAGTGCTCTAGGAGAACTTACTAAGCTGTTTTAACTTAGGGTCATGGTAGCCTGATATTATTTTTTATTCCTCTCCAATAATATGCTAACAATCTCACAATAAAGTTGATTTATATTTATAGGGTGTCTATTGGGTCTGTGATGGTCCAGTAAATTTACATGTCAACTGGGTGCTAGATCAAGTCCTAAGAGAGAAAACCTGTCTGCTGCTATGAATAGATGTGTGTGCTATATGATGAAAGGCACAGTAAGAACTTATGCTTCACTCAATTAAAATCCTGAACATCTAGACACTAAGAGAGATACATACATGTATTGTAAAAACATCCAAGTGATGACATTGATCAGAAAGGTAGACAAAAAATAGGCCATTGGATGCTTTGAATCATATGATTAAAAAATTACTTTGTTTGAAAGGTATTTCCTTGAAATATCATATTTTCAGTTAAATTCCTAATTATAGATCTAGCTGACATTTTTCTATTGAACTATTATATAGCAGGACCATCTTAGAAATATTTTTTCACAGTTTTGTTTTCTCTTAACTTTGGTATTTCTTCAACTTTCTTTTTTTCTTTTTTTTTGAGACAGGGTCTCGCTTTGTCACTCAAATAAGAATGCAGTGGCAAGATCATAGCTCACTGCAGGCTCATCCTCCCAGGCTCAAGCAATCCTCCTGCCTCAGCCTCCTGAGTAGCTGGGACTATAGGCATGCAACACCTTGCCCAGTTAATTTTTGTATATATATATTTTTTGTAGAGACGAGGTTTCACCATGTAGCCCAGGCTGGTCTGGAACGCCAGAGTTCAAGCGGTCCATCTACCTTGGTCTCCCAAAGTGCTAGGATTATAGGCATGAGCCACTGTGCCTGGCCCAACTTTATTTTCTTAATCTTTATGCTACTGGTTTGACTTTTATTAATAAATTCTGACAAGGCTTCCATTAGTTTATGTGAACATTAGAGAAATAAACTTTCTCTCTTTTCTTTCCAGTTCTTTCATAAATAAAAAAGACAAACATAAAAGTCTATATTGCAAATAAATCATACCTACCATGGCTATAGTTATAGTAGACCCACTGCCCACTCTTGGGTTTTGGAAGTGACACGGGTGTCTCTTCAGCAGGAAGACTATAGAATCGGCACTCAATGAACAGCCGTTGAATAGTGTCATCCATGGTTACCTGAGAATCATTAAGGCTTAGAGCTATGATCTCAATCCGAATGTTTTCTGATGGCTGTTTAAAGAGCAAAGACAAAAAACAAAACAAAACAAAGAAATAAAATAATAGAACAAAAAGATCCACTTTAATTTTCCACTATCAATTTTAAATAAAACACGAAGGCCAATGGGCTTCTTTTCTTGAATGCAATGTACACTACTATATGTTACACATGATAGATTATTCACGACAGAGAGAGAGAGAGAGAGAATGAGATTCTTATGCCCCAGGGTTTGAAGTTAACAGTGTCATGGCAATAGTCTCCTGATTTACATTTGAGGCTATAAATACCCCACTAGTAGTCTATCAGGAGTGAAGATTATGAGATCTTCATCTCCAATTGCTTTCAGAATGACAAGTATCAGTTGGCCTTGTTTCAAACTATGTAATGAAGTACATTTTTATCACTGCTTTTACTTAATCTATAGTACCTGAGAAAGTTTCAGTTATTCAGAGATCAAAGCCTGTTGAATACCTTATCGGTATTATGCTAATATATGTAGCTATATGAATCAGTAAGAACTAGAGCAGAAACTACAGTTCATTCTTTCCTATTCTGCCATAATATATTTTGTTCAATAAATAATACATTTTCAAGCA